>MJUU01035606.1:81295-133674 GCA_002080025.1 Modiolus philippinarum | reverse complement strand
GGGGGGGGTCCAATATGAAATCCGTATTACACGGCGTGTAATATGGAATCCTTAATGTATGGTGTGTGTCCTATGTCATTCAAAAAACAATGACTATCCAATCAGTTCTGGATTTGACCTGTCACTGATAACAGCCGAGCGGTTGTTTTTACACGAAATTCCATGTGTTAATTGTCTCTGACCTCTCTGTCAAAGTTTTGATAACATAAAATTTACTGTCTGAAATTTACAAAACTGTTTCGATAATGGATTGAAATTAAGTGCATCATAGAAATAGAACAGTACAGTCTTGCAAATTAAATTGCATTACATCAAATGAATACTGAATATTCCTTAATATTGTGAAATCAATTTTAAATTCATAAAGGATTTTATCATATTTCAGAAACATTACATGAATAGAAAATAGTTGATCCTTTTAAAGAAGTAAATAATTTCGATGAAATTATATTAAAAATATGTAAAAGCAACATTGGAACAGTTTTAAAATACTAGAAAATAGTATAAGTAACAAATATACCGAAATTTCGACAATTAAAGCAGGAAGCATGTCTGAATGAAATCATTGTATTAAAAAATAAGTCATTATTAGACAATACGTTTATTCAACAATCTGATGTGTTTAGAATTTACTTTTTTGTAATAAACTGTGTAAATGAATGGCATTTTATTAGAATCACCTGATACCATTTTTATCAGCATTGTTAAAATTACTGATGATAGTGGTGTCTTCCACCTATTCCCACTTTTTAGAATTCACTATTCCTTCTATTCCCACATACAAATACCTTTGATGTTTAATTTGTTTTTATAGTAATTAATGATACTTCAATATCCCCTTTAATTAACTTGTATTTACCTGTATTTTAATTTATTTTCCATTTGTTTTAAAAGAAAATACATAAAAGTACATAAAAGTAGAAGAAAAAATGTAACTAAAAACAAGAAAGAAAATAATAATTTACCATTTTTAGATATTAAGATGATTGTGTGTTGTATATGATTTTGGATAAAATGAATTGTGAATGAAATCTCTTTCATTTAACTCTAATACTTGACCATTGTTGACCTTAATCTTAGCATACACTTTGCCAGATTTTGCTAATTTTTGTTTAAATAGCCAAAATAGACTATTTTACAACCATGTTCTCAGAAAACATCCAATTGTTGCATTCCTAGGAAGAACGCATTCCATACCACTTCAAGCAATTTTCAACAACATTTGGGCATATTTTGAAAATGGTTAAATCTAGGAACACAATTCACAACTGAATGGCCACACTTCTTTCTCGATGACTAAATTATATTTATATGCAATCAAATGCATATAGAGAAGGATATGACAAATGAATTTAATATTGTCACAACTCGGAGCCATCAAGCTAGTTTTGATGGAAAATACAATTCTCAGAAAGATAGCAAACATTTTGAAAACATTGTTATACCAAAACAGTGTATAAAAATAATTATAACTAGAAAAATGTGAGCAGAGCTAACTTATATCATACCTCCCGCTCCCCCTAAAAATCTAATTTTTAAATAAATGATGCACAAGGGAAATGTATACTTAACATTCAGTGAACGTTTCAATGAATTCCAACAAGTGGTCTAGGAAGATTTGTCGCCACAAAGTAAGCACCATATGGCGGACGGACGAACGGACGGATCACTATACACCGCCCGCTAAGGCGAGGGGTATAGTAAAAGTTATACATGAGAAGAGCTGTACCATTCTGTATTTGACAATATCTTGTTTGTTTGACTGGGATTTTATTTAAAATCCTTGATACTTCCCCAAAGAAATAAAGGGAAATAATTTACTTAACATATGGGATAAGAAATATGCTGAAAGCACATTTTTTACTCTTTTACCCTATGAAAATATAAAACGCGCTGATTTATCGCCGATCACTGTTTATATCTCATTTATAAAAGTCATATGCACAAAGATGATCATATATTTCTTTGCATACATATCCATTGAACATTAAAATTTACACACACAAATAATTCATTTTCATGTTCCCTGATCCAACACTTAATTAGAAGTTGATTAAATATTGTTTATACAGTATAATCCTTTGTTTGGTAAGTTTTCCAGCTATTCCCACATGAAAATTTACCTTTTCTTATCTTATTTTTAAAAAGTGGGAATAGGAGGAATGAACCATGATAGTCTGGTATTTGTCAATCTGTGATGACAGTATTTACAGTTTGTGTTTAGATAAGTGACACAGGGTTAAGAGAGTAGAACCAAACATTAAGTCATATAATAACCGCATTATAAACTCATCCCTACGGTCGGAATTTATAATGAGGTTATTATATAATACATATTACATGGGGTTAATATGGATTTTTCAAAATGGCGTCTAAAATATTTATTTCGGTATAATTTTACCGACTCAAATTATAAATCAACTAATTTATTTACTGGGAACAAGAAATTTTTGCGGATTTTTTGTGTACACCCGTCACAAATTTCTTACTATTATGTAGTTGTTTCAGTTAATGACCCGTGTTGTTATGAAAATATTTGTGTCGAGTTGTGAAGAAAAATATCCGTGTTAGCAAAAATTAAGCAAGAAGTTCACCTTGAATAAATGTTCAGTTATACAAGGACCCTTTACCAAATTTAAGCGTTGAAAATAAATGTAAGTGTTTATCACACATGTACACACACGTATAATCTACAGGTCTATGACTCGAAGCCACAATCTCATTTGCATGATCTAGTGAAGAAATATCGCAAAGAAATTTATTCACAACTTTTAGTACAAATGTGCTTACATTTAAAGGTAGGAGATACATTCCAAGTAACTAAATACAGAAGTTATTGTTAATTTACTTTTTGCTTATGTGCATTTAGACAACTAATGTCTCTTCTGAGTGCAGATAAAATCTAAATATTTGGAAGACCAGAACTCAAAGGCGTTAAAAAACTGATAGAGAACAAATAACCAATATGATCTAAATGTAAAACCAAAATCAGCTAACTGTCTTTCCCGTTTGAAAATACCCCGTCTGTTTAATATTGCTGCGGTCAAGGAAGTGGCAAAACTCTCAATTTACCGACACTAAGATTTACACCCACGCTCTCAATCTTTCACTGACCCGCCGTCGTGCAAAGACAACATTGTATACATTTGTCAGGTTTTCACGTCTGATATATCTACAATGTAGAAATTTCACATCGATGAATCTCACATATTGTGTTAGGTTGGGGTGTTAATCTTGACTTCATTACAACAATAGTTTTGCCACTTCCTTGACCGCAGCAATAAGCTACTAGCTGTTGAAATGTAAAACACACACGAAAGAAAAAAGTGAGGTATTGTTTCATTTTAGTAAATAAATAGTGGTCTACATTACATTTGTATAACATATACAAAATACCGAAATTACTGTAAGTTTAGATGTGATGTTCAAAATAAAACCAACATGCTCCCTTTGAAACAAATTTCGTTGGAACCGACACTGACACATTTTACATGATTTCATTTTATATGAAATAAAGAAGAGTAAAACTGGTCATTTGTTGAAGTACATGTATATGATAAAATATCCCATATCATCCCTCGACCCATATTAGCACTCTGGCCTTCGGCCCTCGGTCTTCTATGGATGTATCGGGATGATATGAGATATGATATGAAAAATGCCATTTAATAATCTCTATTTATCTTAAAAAAATAGTATATCATACAGGACTTCATATTTTCATACATTTATCCTTCTATTTCATCTTTTTGACTCAAGAGTCTTCTTCCTATGAATGTCATCATATAGATTATGGCGTATTTCCAGAGAAATTTAAACGAGTGTTTGGTCTAATATCTCAGTATCTATATTCCATTTGAATCTTTTTATCTCAAAATTGAACTTTTTTTTATCTTTTTACGACTTAAAACTGAATGGTTTACAAACGAAAGGTGTCAAAACTTCAGACTAGATATCAATTTATGTTTTTAACATATTTTCAGCGACAATTTAGTTGCATTTTCTTAGTTGACTTCACTACAATGCAGACAATAACCTTTAACAGATCCGACAATGCAATAGTCTGAACATTCCAAAAATCCAAGTACAAAAGCGCTAATGAGCACGTTTTTATTTCAGCCCATAAATTCTGTAAATATGGATTTTTCTATCTGAAATTAGTTGTTTTACGTTGCATAAACATTGTAGAAGACGAAATAAAAGCAGGAATGGATCTGCGGGCCATTTTTTTCTGTTATAGGTATAACACCACTAAAAAAAACGAGAAAAAAAGTGCATTGAGTAACGGAAATTTGAAGCGATTTTTGGACCATCAAATTTGTCAATTCGATAATTCTCACTGCTACCACATCTAATTTTGAGGGTATAAAACTGGTTTAAATACTTTAGATTCGCATAAACAGACTCAAAGTAGCTGTGATTAGCTTGGTATAAATGATAAGCCAGCAACTTTAGCCAATAGAAAGTCATAACACACGCAGTTTTGTATTCCCGATTGGGGGGGGGGGGGNGGGGGTTGGTGGTGAAGCATAATTACAGAAATAACAGTTTACATAGAGGAACGTAATCATAGAAACTGGTTTGTTACAACTTTTTATAAGTATATGAATATGTATATAAATCACTACTTTATCACTCCTCGGCGGGGCCTCGGCGATAAAGAAATGCTTTGTCTGCTATTGAAAGATCTGTTTTTCCAGACACTTTGACAACAATAAACGTGTCCTATCATTTTCTTGTCGTTTGTACTTTAGAGGAAGGAATAATTACAACTTTATAGGACTAAACAGGTAATACTACATATAATCAATAATTTTTCCTGAAAATGGGAAATATTACTAAATTTATACCACGTTGGGGAGGGGTCACTCCACATGGAAGTGGCAGATCTGCCCCTGGCATTTTGAAAAACAACCTCCATTCATATTGTGCCCTGAAGAAAATATCGACCCATTCATATAGTAAATTTCAAAATTACTCAACCCAATAGTAGTATAAAAAAGTGTAATTTGGTAACGAAACCCTTTACTTCAGTGCAGGAATTTACTTAAACATCAATTGGTTATTAAATACTTGATTATTTACAACAACCAGTAGGGAGTCTGGTCATTTGTGACTGCCAATTTACGACCCATGGATATAATTGATGTCAAAAATTACTACCCTTTTAAGTTGACAGCTCCAAAAATCAGACCCATTCTGTACATACCTCTTTAAAGGAAGTGTCCCCCCCCCCCCCNACAAACTACCATAGAAAAGTATACTTGGTAATAAAGTGGGCATTTACTTCTACTTTAATCAATTCATGAAAATAGGATAATTTCAGTAAATTGTCACAGACTCAAGTATTCAAACAGCGCTTCAAATAGGGGGGGGGGGTGGAAACTTCCTATATTTTAGTGTACGGGGATGTGCAAAGATTCGGGTATAGTTTTTAGGATGAAATATCTAAATTTTGGTATGTTTTTGCCAATTGTATATAAATACCCATAACATAATATATGTAAATTTGGGTATCAAAAAGCAAGAAACGGATAAAAAGGGCAAACACTCATTAACTTTTCATTACATGTAATACACGTTGTATATTATGCTTTGTTTTTTTTGATGTTTTAAAACTCTTGTTAAAATCAATATGTAAATTTCGGGCACTAAAGCATGTAAAGTTAATGTTGTTACTAGTATATATGGAACATGGATTTATATAAAACCTACTACAACTCGACAAACAGAGCTGAACAGAGCTGAGCGACAAAACTTAGAGGCTGACTACTTAAATTATCTTGACAGATCACCTATAGACAAATTCATACTAAATTCTGCAAATTTACATTAGGAGTTAAAAGATGTGCCAGTAATATTGCAACCAGATCAGAGTTGGGTAGATACCCCATAGATTGTTATATGTTATGTCAATCATTACTATATGAAGACAGATTAAATAGTCTGTCTATTAATCCTATCCCAAAGGAGGCTTATGAATTGTCAAAAAATATTGATTCCCAAGGAACTTATTCTTGGTTCTCTTATGTTAAATCTATAAGAAAAATATTTCAATTGGAAACCTCTGATAGTCTTCAAAATTGGAAAAGTAATAAAAAAATATTATAAAAATGTGTCGAATAACCATTATATGAAATATTATGAAGAAAAGATAAATAGTCTAGACGAAAATAGTAAACTTCGCCTATTTAAAAATATTAAAACTAACTATCATTTCGAAAACTACTTGAAAACTAATATTTCAGAATATCGAAAATTGATATGTAAATTCAGAATCAGTGATCACCAATTGGCAATTGAATGTGGCAGATACAAAAAAAATTTCACGAGAAAATAGACTTTGTAACACATGCAAAGTACTAGAAGATGAAAACCATTTATTTTTTCATTGCAATTTAAATAAAGATTTAAGAGAAACTTTCTTACAAAAATTCAATATAGACAAAAACCTAGAGAAAAACAAAATACTTAATATTGTCCTAAATCCAGTAACTAATGCTTGGTTCCTTTTTAAAGCAGTCGCTAGAACTGAGGACAGGGGGCATTTAATTTCATTTGCTTTATATGTATGTTTGTTCAAGATGTATATTGTTACTTTATCTGTTATATGCCCTTGGCCCTTAATTGGGCGTAAATTGTGCATTTTCTTTATTAAAGTATTAAAGTATTAATATATAAATTCGGGGGTATGCTTCAAGTACATGAGTATATAAATTCGAGATCAATTTGGCACATCCCTAGCAGAAAATATACCAAGTGACTTCCCCTCCGGGAAATAGCCACCAATACCCCCCCCCCCACACACACACACACTTGGGAATAGCCACCAGTTACACCCCTCCCCTTTCTTAGGTAAACAAGAGTTTGTCACGGGACGAAAGAAGAGTAAATCAGAATCATAATATTTCAAATGTCAGCCACAAAAATTTGATTATTTAAAGGTCAATCAAACCCACGAACTGACGCAATACCATAACTGTGCACCGTCCATCACCACGTGTGTTGGTAGCTTATCGAACGTATATATGTAATTAATTGAGCTCAGTTAACAGGTTAAAAATTGTTATTTTAAAGTAAATAAATCAATCAATTATGTGAATTTAATTTAAACCCTTACCTGCGCATTAAATGAATCTAATGAACGAGAATTGTTCACATTTGACTTTAATAACCACAGGAGTTGTGATATGAATCATACTATTTTGATCATGTGATCTTGAAATGGGATTGAACTTGTTGAGTACACTCCCGTACATCCGCTCTGGAATGTTCTGTTTGTTTGTTAAGAGAACAAATAATTTTACAACTTTTTACAATTAAAACAAATTTCATGATACTTATTACCGCATTATAAAAACACTATTATATCAAGTATTAATTTGTAACTTCACATATCCTAACAAACAAAATTTCACAACACAAGTTCTCAAAATAGGGTTGGATTTTCCAAATCTATAAATAGTAGATTTATGGGAGTGTTTGTTTTGTCACGTGGTAATACTTCACATTCTTTCTCAAAAATAGGGGGGGGGTATTTTCTATATATTACAGGGTTGTTTCGAGTATTTAGTATTTTTCGTTATCTTTATACAAAACGTTTATTTAGTTTTGTATTTCATGTTTTTAGTGTAATATTTCTGTTTGAATAATCCGTTCGGGGACGACCATTTGATTTTCAGGGGGGAGGCTCAAGTGATTTAGCTTCAACAAATTTATTTATTTTCATGAATATCTCGAATAAATTATCTATTTTCACCAAATGTCACATAAAATTATTAATTTATATTTGCAATAACAAATTTATTCTTCAAATCAAAATTAAATTATTTATTTTCATGACAAGTATGCTAGGAATATTTATTTTCACTGGCACCCCCCATGAAATTATTTATTTACTTAATTGCCCTAGTCCTACAATATAAGACTCCATGAGGCGCGATATTTACTTGCCATGTTTTAAGTTCATATTTCCTTTTTATTATTTTTTGTCTTTTTCTTTTCATCGTTATTTATTGACATTTTTATTTGTCAATAAATAACGACAAATAAAAATGTCAATAAATAACGATAAAAAAAAAAGACATAAATAATAAAAAGGAAATATGAAATTAAAACATGGCAAGTAAATATCGCGCCTCACGGAGCCTTATATTGTAGGACTATTAATTGCCCAAGCCCCCCTCCCGAAAATCAAATGGTCGTCCCTTTATTGCGTGACACCTCTGTATTTAACACATGCAACATTAATGTAATACTGCGGCTATGCCAGGTTGAGCTTTTGTCATCCGTCTTCCGTCGTGAACGTTTGATTCAAAGATCTTCTCCTTTGAAACTACTGCATCATATTAAATCAAATTTGGTCACAATAGTCATTGGACGGTCCCCTCAGTTAAAATGATGACATCCAAAATAGCTGCCATTGGGAATATAGTTTAACTTTGGATCATATAACATATCATATCAACGTCTTGCCATTTGGAAAATGAGACCTTAAACATTGGGATTTTGTTTTATTGTATATGTCAGCCTTGGCCAAGGTGAGCGATACAGGCTCTTTGGAGCATCTTGTTACAATCTTTATAGGTTTTCATCAAAATCGTTGTATAGCGCCTACAAAACAAAACTTAAATCACTGCCATATGGGAGGGCAATTGTTTATCCACTCGAAACAAAAAAATGGTTAAGGTTCTTTTCTTTGTATCCTCTTCTAAAGCACTGTAAAATAGTTTAAATGGATACACAATGCGATTGTCAGCCATGTTTGTCTGTTGATATGTCAGAAAACAAACAAATGTGGCTTATATTTTTTCCTAAGAAGAACACGTACCAGACAAACTTACACGATTTTCAATAAGATTTGAGCATATTTTGAAAATGGCCCATCAAAGGAACAAAATTCACGAACAAATGGCCATACTAATTTCATACAACTAGCTTAATATTGGATCGTTAGACCAAACATCTTTCAGCGGCAAATGCTTTTGTTGTCAAATAAATGATCTGTAGCACCATATATGGTGGTGTTCATGTCACCATTGTCCATTAATGGATACAGGGGATGGGTTAAGGGTTGGTGCCATTTTTTAAATCTCAAGCAGAATGTAGAAAAAAGGTTGACCGAAAAATGCAACGAGGGTCAATAAAAATAACAAACCAGGATTGTCAGAAGCAGATATTCAAAGGGCAAAAATACAAAGTGGATGGAAAAATGTAAGACTGATAAATAGCTGGAATACCCATCATTATCTCTGGAAAGGCTGTATCCACCTCAGCATAGGACTAATAAGTATCGGACCAATAAGTGTCGGACTAATAAGTGTCGGACCAATGAGTGTCGGACAAATAAATGACGGACCAATGAGTGTCGGACAAATAAATGACGGACCAATGAGTGTCGGACTAATAAGTGTCCGACTACCGATGTGCAACCCATATAAAAAGGTAATTAATTCTACCAAAATCTATTTTATCAGATATATAATTCATTAATACCCAAGTTTTTGTAAATTTACTTTCTACAGATGACCATTTTGACATCTTATGTCTCCTCCTAAGCTCTGTCCTTACCTATTTTTAGCTTTCCATTTATATTATATTGGTTATATTCTCTCTATAAGTATTTTTGAACATCTTTGAGTTTATGGTCTTCCAAATATTTAGACTTAAGGAGGTTTGCTCCTCATGTTTTGGGATTTTGGTCAGATTTTCGGAATCCTCGGGTTTTATCCATCTAAAAGCATTATAATTTTTTGCCCATTGACCCCCTTATTTTTTTTCCATTATTTCATTTTATACATCTTTGTGAGCATTTTGTAAAAATTCATTGAATTCTATTTATTCTGTCACATTCATTCATGGTTAGACATTGTTAATGTAAATCCTATGAAAAATCAGAGGAGTTCGGTTTCCCGCCAAATTTTCAATCACTTAAATCTCAAAAACTAGATCATCAACCTATCATTTTTTTTTCACTTAAATTGTTTCTTTTTTAATTTTCTAACAAAAAATCATGTTTATTTGAAATCCTATTTATTTTCAAATTGAGTAGCGAACCCCCTTAAGAGAAATAAATTATGGCCATATGCAGAAACCAAATTTAAAGGAAGTTCGGTTTTTCCACATATTTAGATTTTATCTACATTGGAGAGACATAAGTTGTCGAAATGACCATATGCAGAAAAAAATTTTGTAGGAAATTCGGTATATATTAAATGATTTGTTACCACCGGGTCGATTTCACTGCTGATGGACTGTTTAGTCCTCGAGGCTATTCAACAGCCCAGTAGCCAGGGTGTCTTCCCACTTACCCAACTTTTTAAAAATCACTATTCCCAATTATCCAACTTTTTGTTTAATTGCCAAGGGGTATGTTTATTTAGTACATGATAATAATGAGTCAGGAAATTAATTAACGAAAAAATTGTTCCATGGATATTAAGAATCTAACACCAGGGGAAGTGCGAGACAGGAGAATCTCAGACACCCAAGGGTAAGATTTCCAGTCTCGGACGAAGCTTGCTGAGTCCGAGATGATTGAAATCTTACCCGAGGGTGTCTGAGATTCTCTTGTCTCGCACTTCCACTGGTGTTTGATTTTATTTCTCACTGTATTCCCCCTAAAATATACTCAGTAAAATCCACACGAAACTGTCGTCCCCTTTCGTCTGTTTACACAAGGAGTTATGTCCCTTTTTGTAACGTCATAAAATCAGGAATGTACACCCGAGCGCGCCATATTTTAAAAGCCGCTTTTTCTTGTTTTTTCCAATGAAATGTTACTACAAACGATATAACACGTTTATAACACGTATATTGAATACACTTATGATCACTAATGAGGACAGATGTAGACTACAGACTCTTATATGCAAAACACGATATTTGCCGGTAAACTGCACGTGATTTTTTTGTCTTACACTAGTGTAGGACAAGGAAATCTCACACCGCTAAAAATAGGAACTGCTGTGTCTCAAAAGTGAGAAAAAATTCTTGTTGATTTAATATCACAATTTGATAAAAAGAAGTAAATACGTGTCAATTAATTGAAAATTAAAAACTATCTTAAAATATGACCAATAAATACAGTTTTTTATGGAAAAGGAAAAAATTGTAAATATTACTTTAAAATCAAAAAGAAAAAAGTAAATGACACAATTACAAGAAATATTTCAAGGGGACAACCATTTGATTTTCAGGGGTAGGCTTGGGCGATTTTGTAAATAAATAATTTAATCTTGGTGCCAGTGACAGTAAATATTCTTATTCTGCTTGTCATGAAAATAAATAATTTAATTTTGATTCGAAGAATAATTTTTTTTGTTGCAAATGCAACTGAATAATTTGAAGGGACATTTGGTGAAAATAGATGATTTGTTTGAGATTTTCGTAAAGGTAAATTTTCTAGGCAAAATCGCCCAAGCCTTCCCCTGGAAATCAAATGGTCGTCTCCTTAATCACATGTACTGTTTCAAAAGCACCTAAGCCTATTAATTTGTGAATTTCATGTGTCTATTTCTGACTTTTCAACGACTACTCAATAACCATTCAGCGCTATTCGCTTTTCATATCAGCAAATGCACGGCAAGCCACAAACCATATTCAGTCTTACTATGGCAAATGCACAAGCACAAGTAGATTATATTCAACACACTTGGGGAATTACACTGGCTCTGGACTCAGGACTCCAACCTTTTTAAACGTTGGACTTAAGGCTCAAGGCTCCTAAGACAATTAAGACACTAAGACTTCGGGCAACACTAGGACTCTGGGCTCCAACACTCATTATTGGAAATGCACTGAGAAGCACTGTCAAGATACAGGAAACAACCGTGGAAATGTTAATTTATGTATTAGATTAAACAAACATTTCTTTGTTTTTTTTTTTAATAATCTATTGGTAATTTGTTTTCTATCAGCGTTTACACATATTTTTGGTTCATGGATTTATTTAAAAATTTGTAATATCTAAATTTCAGAAAATTTCATGGGTTTCCAAATGTTTTGATTTTATCTGCACTGATGAGACATAAGTTGTCGAAATGCGCATATGTATTACATAAATTTACAATAACCTCGGTATTTTGTTATTATGATTAGCAATGACTAAGCCAAAATAGTGGTCAGGGTTGAGACCATAGTGCACGACCCGGAGGGGTATTTTATCAGAAATATTACCAAATTCAGGTTGATTTCTATGACTTAGATCCCTACAGGTAAGATTTTCATCACTATTTGATTGACAATACTGTAACTCCGCCTTCCAAGTCACGTGACAGGCATAGTACATGGCTGCAGGTATACTATGCCAAAATAGTATATTAGACACTATTAATGCAGTTTCTTACAGAAAGCATAATAATTATTAATATTTAGTATCAAATGACCATAAAGGCAAGGCTACTTTAAAAGAAAAAGATCAACAACAAAAAATCAAATTGGTTTTCGGGCCAGCACCGAAATACTGGCTACTGGGTTAGCGAATACCTTTTGGGGACTAGCAGTCCACCAGCAGTGGCATCAAATGACAATTACACAATGAAAAATGCAAAGATACTCCATAATAATAAAATTAACATCAAAACAAAAAATAAGAACAAAAACAAAAAAATAAGAGCAAAAACAAAATTAATGTAAAAAAAAATACAAATTAATGCAAAAGAAGAAGGACAAAAATAATAAAAAAAGATAACTAATAAAACAAAATTAAAGGACTCAAGCAATTTTATAAAATTCATGACATAACATAAATATAATATAGTACTTTTTTTACCAGGACTTAATTTTCTAGCACATTTTTTGTCCAACACTTTACCCAAGCTCTACGGAAGCGTATTAGGGCCACATTTTTATTTTTTTTTCAAAATGTCAACTTTAATCTTGGAATTTCCAACTTTAATCTTGGAATTTCCAACTTTAATCTTGATATTTCCAACTTTAATCTTGGAATTTCCAACTTTAATCTCGGAAATTCCAACTTTAACCTTGGAATTTCCAACTTTAATCTTGGAATTTCTAACTTTAATCTTGATATTTCCAACTTTAATCTTGGAATTTCCAACTTTAATCTCGGAAATTCCAACTTTAACCTTGGAATTTCCAACTTTAATCTTGGAATTTCTAACGTCAATCTACATATTCATCTTCAGTAAACAGTGCCACAATAGCAATGGATAGGGACAAACTTGTTACTGTATACTTCAAGCAAGGATTGGGCCATAGGTGTATGTATATTCTACATGGACATGTTATAAGTGTTCGCACGCTAAAAAGAATCGCACAAAACCTCGGCCTTTACCGTAGAAAAATTAAAAGTGACATTGTTGATGTTGCATTGTTTATTTTAGAGCAATGCGAAACATTCGGTCAAATGCATGGCTATCGTTGGTTACATTTAAAATGTTTAGAAAAAGGACTCGTGGTTGATCAGGACACCGTTCGGGTCTTACAACATATATTAGACCCAAATGGAATAGCCATTAGAAAGAAAGGAAGACTTAGAAGACGTGTTTATTCTGTACCAGGTCCAAACGCAATGTGGCACATCGATGGATATGACAAGCTATCTAGATACGGAATACGCATTCATGGATGCATAGACGGATTTTTACGTCATGTAATTTGGTTAAAAGCTGGCATGTCAAATAAAAATCCGAATGTAATTGCTTGGTACTTTCTTGAAGGCATCTGGAAACATGGCGCCTATCCCAAAAGGGTAAGAGCAGATATGGGAACTGAAAATGTACACTTAAAGGGCATTCAAACATTCCTCCGAAGAAGCCACCCCGATGAATTTGCAGGTGACAGAAGTTTCCTGTATGGCAAGAGTGTGAACAACCAGAGAATCGAGAGCTTCTGGGGTATGATAAGACGACAAGGAATTCAATATTGGATAAACTATTTTCAAGAACTCAGTGAATCTGGGCTGCATGATGGAGGATATCTGGACCAAGAACTTTCGCGGTTCTGCTTTCTCCAAATGATACAGGTTGGCTGTAATGTAATTTGTATATCAAATCATAATTATGTCGTATTATCAAATTATCTTGTAGATTATATTTTACTAAAGGATATATAGTAAATGAACACTAGACCACAATACATATGTTAACTCATCATCAGCAATAGTACCAAAAATAGGGTACATATGTATATATATTATTTGTATACACAAGCTAAATAACTAAATACCGAAGTTACTGTGAATTTATTTTCTGCATATGCGCATTTCGACAACTTATGTCTCTTCAGTGCAGATAAAATCTAAACGTTTGGAAGACCATAAATCAAATATGTTAAAAAAACTGATAGAGAACAAATACCCAATATGATCTAAATGTTAAGCCAAAATTAGCTAAGGACAGAGCTTTGCATGAGGGAGATACTCCTTAGTTTTCAACAAAATTTACAAAAATTTACATATTGCAAGGTTCGAAATAAAATCGGCTTTCTCGTATAAAAATAGCAATAAACAACACTATTTAATACAATTGTGCTATATTCGAGTCTCCGTGACTCTTCATCAAGGCACATATAGACTGATTTAAGGTGTCGTTATCAGTGGAGATGTATTTACATGCTATGCTGAAAATACACAAACCAACAAGTTCAAAATTGGGAAAATCAACCTATCAGATTGATTTAACACAGAGCCTAGGGGCTCAAGGGTCCTCAACTGATACACCCAAAATTTTTCTCTGTTTCGAATGGTCTTCTTGTCCCAATTTTGATTGATTTCGATGATTTGAAATATCAAAACAGTGTCCAGTGTTCCTCAGGTGACGTGTGAGTGGACAATTCCTGTTTTTTTTTTCTGTAGAAGGATCGGTAATTATTAAATCTCAATCAAAATTGGGATAAGGAGACCAGAAGTTCGGATATATCAGTTGAGAACCCTTGAGCCCCTCGGCTTCAATGAAAAAAATTCTAAAATTTATAAGTTTTATGTGGCGTCTGTGCAGTGAAAATCGTCAATTCAAATAATGAAACGCGCGACATAAATAAGATATGAATCTCTGATTTTTTGTAAAGACATTTCTATTGGAATGTAGTGTTTACGTCACAGACAATGTGTTATACAGTCAGTGACTGTATATCATAATGTCTATAGATACAGTCAATGAATTAGACGTTTGTAGTGTAAGTATCAGGCGTCTGTAGCCAAATGGCTTAGTGAACGATTAATATCACAAGTAAAGCTGTTAGTAGTAATAGAAAAAGTAGAATAAATTGACGCTATGCATTGATACGTATAAACAAAATGTCTGGTTACTAAAAATAAACTAAAAATTGATCGTCATCTAACAAATAATACCGCTCATGTCGACGCTAGGGGCCGTCTTGAACTTATTATGAGGTCTTAGGGTTTGCTCATTGTTGAAGGCCTCATGGTGGCTCAGAGATTAAGAACAACAATAAAAGCGTTGTTCCATTGTTAAATTTGATTTCCCTGTATTTAATGTGATCTTGTCTCATGTACATTAACTCCTTATCCTTCTATTCATGTGTAAAATAGAATAAATCTTCATTTAAAATGTTTTTTCTATGATTACAGCAAACACTAGACGATATTAGCTGCATATGGAATAGGCACAGAATAAGGCCATACAGACAAAGGAATTCCAGGTGTGGACGACCTTTTATGTTGTACTATACCCCATCAATTGTCAACACTATAAACTATGGTTTTCCTATGAGTGAAAATGATGCTCGAATCTGTGAGGAAGAGATCGGACCGTTGGTCATTTCCAGATGTAGTGAATTAATTGAAAACTTGTGTACTTGTATAATGGAGAAGCATGATATTATTTTACCACAACATCCAGTTGACATGCGCGATTTGTACATATTTCTGAGAGAAGACATATTGAATAGCCTGTAGATTTCACGCCATGTGATTTGATTAAAATCTGATGTATTAATTAATAACCAAAAGGTAATGATAGCTTGATTCTTCGACTTATGACTATCATTTTACTGATTATTATCAATAATACAAGCTGTCAATTAATAATTCTTTTTCTTTTGTCGTGATGCTATGTATCTGCTTTTATTATCTCTGATATTTCAAATTATGTATAGGCATTCAAAATAAATGCTTACAGTTTCCAAAAAACCCCTTAAAATAAATTGAAGCAAAGTTTACGGTCGTACTTGCGGACAAAAGGATGTTTGGCGTCAGAGGAATCTCGTATTACCCAAAATATTACAAGAGCAGATATGAGAACTGAAAATGCAGAACATTGCCTGGTTTTGTCTACCACTCACAATTGTTAGTGCCGATATCAAGTTCGGCTATCCCGTTGTCCTTTTACTATTGTGTTTGTCTGTCTTTCTAAATGTTGGTTTTGGATTGGTTGCGTGGTCGTAAAAGTACTGATACCATATCCGGGTATCCCGTTGTCCTTTTGATATTGTGTTTGTCTGTTTTCAAAGTTGGTTTTGGAATGGTTGCTTGGCCGTATAACGCATGTACAACACTAAATATTTAATTATGGTCTATGAGCATTTACTACATATCTCCTCTTTTCATATTTTTACAAAAACTTAATTGTCCTTCGATGTTTTTGTCTTTTAATGTAGGTTTTAGCTAGTAAAACAGATCCCCAAATGATGCACATGCTTTTTAATCTGATAATGGCACATAAGATTATGTTTTAAGTAAAAAAGAGGAGGTATTCAGGTCGTATTTGAGGTAGAGCTGATATGGAAATATCGGATATGACGCGTTGGCGTCTGTGGACCGGAAATCATATCACCGGAATTCACATGACCAGAAACGATCCATCTACGTTTGACATGCGCAACCGATAGTACCTGGCTAATAGCCCAGATGCCGCAGAGGGGTTTAGCCTCCGCGGTGACCAGAAGTGATTGTTTTCTTTTCCCTTTCACCGAAAATGATCCTACATATTGAAGTTCGATGAGGGCTCCATCGCAAAATGGGATGTCATCTGTCGTCTACGTCGGTTTTCACAGAAGCGCCCTGGTGTTTGTTTTTGGCATATCACGAGATTCTTCTTGGATTGTCCATTGAAACTGTTCGGTCATTGTCCTTTATGGATGTCTTTGTTTTCCCATGGTTTGCATTTTTCTTGTTGAGTACACTCGCATGCCCATTTCATCACTTTTGCCGGATCGGCTCATTTCATCATATAGCTGCCGTTGCTGCATAGGTTGTTTTTTAACGGTAGTGGTGGCTGTTTTTTTCGGCTGCTGCTTGAAATGATATTTGTAATTCTGTTTCTGGATCTTTTGCTCTTAATTTAGACTAGCTTTCTTTGTCTTAGTTTTATTGTTACTTTTTGAAACATGGTCTCTTAGTGCATATCTGTCTCCTTTCTCTGGAATGAATTCAGACAGTTCTTGGTCTGTCATTGCTTTCACCGTGTCTTCATCTATCTGTACAAGATATAGTTATATATTATACAACTTTGTTTTATAAAAGAACTTTAATACAAAACTACACTGGCAACCATCTCTCGAGTAGGACCCTGGCCTCTTAATTTCTCAGTTAAGGACCAATTTAAACAAAAATAGTTATAACAAGAGCTGGCGCCCAACGGCAGCCTGATATACCCCCGCTCATTGAACCCCGAATCAATGTGGCAAGTGCAAATTTAATTGTATAGGGACACAATACAGGTGTGGACACAGTACAAGTGTGGACACAATACAAGTATAAACACAATGACATAATCCTAGCAACCAACATGTTCAACTTTAACTGTCTGCACAACAATTGATTTCAAAAGGATTTGTGACAAAAAAATTCCATATACTGTACATGAATGAAAAACAATGACGTCTTTGCAAACAAGAAGTGTTTATCACATAACCTTGAGATGACTTTTTGTGGTTTATAACGAAAACACGGAGGTTAGTGTGTCATTTTTCTTTCAAAATATGTATGTTAGCTAATTCATTTCTCGAAATGTTTTACGTTACGGAATTCAGCACTGATTTTAATACATATATAGTCCCGAGTTCCTATCGTTGTCTACGTTTGTCTTTTGTCTAATACGCGTTTTTCTTGTGTAGTTCCCTTGCAAATTGTTGCATGTAATTATAATTGTCAGCCATTGTAGGTGTTTCCTGTTATCCATTTTTTAACATATATGATCACTTAAGCAAAAATCTGTAACACAAAGGGCAACATTCCAATGAAAATGCGAACACTGTAACCTTTTACAAGCTGTTTTGATAAATTAAAGAATATATTATGTCAAAAATGGATAT
Organism: Modiolus philippinarum; assembly: GCA_002080025.1. Lineage (NCBI taxonomy): Eukaryota > Metazoa > Mollusca > Bivalvia > Mytilida > Modiolidae > Modiolus > Modiolus philippinarum. The sequence continues at coordinate 115,437 of MJUU01035606.1, read as the reverse complement.
AAAGTACACATAAATGCGACTTTACAAACGGAGAATACTTTTTTCTGCTTTCAAATACTGCTGCTAGTGCATAAATACTGATTATAACGAGTTTTTAAAATTATTCGATGCACAGGACTTTGTGTGTTTGCGGCACCAGACTGACTGTGCTTATTGTAATAAGTACCCTATAACTGAAAAGAACGGTTGTCTACTATCTTCATCTGTATAAGTGCATATTTTCAATATAAAAAAGGTGCTTAAGGTGGTACGAGGTTTAAAACTGCACACCATTCTTGCGCATTTCACAAAAATTATGATTTTCGATGTCAAATATAATAGTTAAATTTGATCAAATATGCCACTTCTATTGGGTATTATTATACCTCCTGTAAGAAAGTTCTTTTTATAGTAAAACAGTTTTATTTTCGCATAGTTTTCAAAAGAAATAGCGTTGACTGCACTATTGCAATAGTAAGCACTGCTGTTGTGAAAACTATTGATTTTACGCAAATCATCATCAATCATCACATGCGGGAGGCGGAGTTTTGATCTGACCGACAAGTTGTTGGTACTTATCCGCGTGATTACCTGTGCAATTGTCTGCTACAGCGTTGTAATTTTTAATTTGTATTTTTGGGGGGGTTGGGTTTGGATGGAGTATTTTGACAGTATTTTGATTTTATTGGAAAGAAGAAGAAATGAAAAACTAAGCTTCGTGTGTCACACATGTAATTCATTCTCACAAAACAGTTGATGAAAATAAAACAGTGGTATCTTACAACAGTGGTCAACTGTCATTAGAACTGAGGAAAGATGACCCTTATACTGTTCTAGTATTGAAATACAAAATGTAATACTATCTTGCTTTTTAAAAATTTTTGTTCATATTTGTTTATCATTGTTTAAATGTGTTGTTTAAAAGTATTTGCTGCAACCATTATGGGTTAAATAGTTTTCAATAAAGTTACTTTGTTTTGGCCTCTTGAAATATATTATTTCATTGCTAAAAAATAAGTTTCCTTCATGGTGTAATGTGTATTGAGATCATTGACTCATGGAAATTGACATCGGAATCAGTTACCACAGATACAGTTAACGATTGACAGGATAGCAAACAAGCCAAAGAAAAAAAATCAAATTCAGCGGCTCTTAATATAGTCAACAGTCAGTATAATAATAATATTAATGTTGTGTTTTACATTGACTATGGAAAACAGTAGCCAGGATGATGGACAATAGTGCACTCCCCTTCGGGTCGTGCACTATTGTCCATCACCCTGGCTACCATTTTCGCATAGTCAATGTAAAACACAACATTTTTATATAAATCATGCATATTATTTAACTCTTTAGGAAAGTCCTGTTCTATTAAGGGGAGATAATTTGTATAGAAATAATCGGAAAATATCAGTGACCCAAGAATTTTTTTTTCAGGCAAATCAAAGGAAAGCATATTTGCGCCTGTCATAAGTCAGGAAATTTATTAAGCCTTTGTGTGTCTTGTCTTTTTTTCCAGTTAGGTTACTTTTGTCTATAGAAGTCTAGGATTATGTTTATTTCGCTGAACTTGATTATTCACCGTTAGATGTGGGGTTTTCTCACTGTTCATTGAAGATCTCATGGTGGCTTTGAGTTGTTATTACTCCCCCTTGGGTCGTTGTTTCTTTGACACATTCACCGTTTCCCTTCTTTTTTTTCTATTTCTAGCTCATAATTAATCAAATTATAAAAAATTATATCTGATGTAACTAAAACAAATTAAAATTTTGATCAAATTCTCTAATTTTCACAATCATTTCAATCAAAATGGCAAATTTTTAAATGACAGATTTCGGTGACCCCATCTTTAAATGCCTTAATAATAAAGTGTAAGTCATGAAAATAAGAGTAAATCCTACCTGACAGTTTTTAGACTCCCGTACTACCTTAACATCGATATAATATTTGGAATGGATTAATGGATATGAAGATGATGTTTGCGCAATATCTGTGAAATAAAGATTCAATTATCATATAATCTAATCAAAGTACTGAAGTACTGTTTGGTCGGATTTACGCTTTATTTTCGAAAAAAAGATAATCTTAAAATTATTTACGGGCAACAAAAGACTAAATAGAAAATGTTGAAGGTATAGAAGATGAAGAACAATAAAAGCGTTGTTGCATTTGGTTAATTTTACCATGTATCTGTAGGAATTTTGACTCCTGTACATTCAATCGTTGACAATATCCATTATTTTTTCTTGAAGTGTGGAGTTCTTATAAAGATCTCCATTGATTGAGTTGTATGCTCTCTTGTTTTCTTCAGTTTAAATGTTCAAAATTTTTTATTTTGGCTTTCATATTTTCTTTAAAAAATCAAACTTTTTTCACCATCTGTAGTTATAATGCACTCATCTCCCCATTTTATTTGCCAAGTCATCTTACAACCAACTCATGACTATCCTGTGGTCGTGGTCATGTGTATTTCGAATTGTCTTTTGGCTCCTCTTTCGGGCAATGGATGACAGTGTTTTTAGAGTACTTTGCCTGATATCTTATGTCTGATCCCGCATCCATTGATGTTGACAAACATGGACGTAGCGTTGTTCGACGTCCATCAAGTGAATTTTGCTCAAGCCAATGCAACTAGTGCTAGGGTCCGTCTCCTATGTACTATTAGATGTTAGTGTTTTCTCATTGTTGGAAGCCTCTTATATTTTTGCGTCTAGCAAATGGGTATGTCGGACAAACGCACATCTCTTGGTAGTGGCTTAGTTAGTACGCTAGTTTATTGCAAGGCTATATTCTTTACCGTTGAAAGCTGCCCAGTGTCTAGTGTCGGTCCAACTGGTTGATTATAGCACATCGACAAATATCATTGATAATACGGGGAATATAAAAGGTTTCAAATTAAACTGCAATGTTAGTGCTAAAGAAATGACGTATGTTCTGTTTTAGCTAATATAAGTAAGTATGGACATAAATAGATGATAAAACGGGGAATATACTTTTTATCTAGCGATTCCATAAAAATGTGTTGGTATGTTATTGAAAATGGATAAAAGAAGTAAGTAAAATGTAAATGCCGTATCTTGACCATATCATGATTCCGAAGTAATAAGGGAAAATCTTGCATAACTGTCGAAATTTGGCAAAAAAAAAAACAACATAATTTTCACATCGCCTCTTGACTTCAAATTTATGCGTATCGTATTTTTATTTTGTGAAAAGAGGGAAAATATTAGCGTTTACTAATGACTAAATACCGAAGTTGTTGTGAATTTGAATTCTGCATATTGCTAATTTATAAGTTTAAATTCAACAGCTATACTCAATTCGCGCTGACATTTTTTTTGCATTTGCATTGATAACATGTTAAAGGCCGTATATCAATATACGTCCCTACATGATCATTTGTCAGTATTACCAATACTTTATAAATCTGAACAAAAATATGTCAAAAGACAGTGAAATACACCGGCGGATCCAACCTACGAAAAGGGGAGATCCAATGAGGTTCCAGTCAAATTCTGCACGAAATTAAAAAAAAAATCGAGAAAAAGGGGAGGTATCCCAACCCCGAACTCATCTCTTAATCCACCAATTAAAACATGAATAATTGTTCATCCTTTGTCTCTGAGTGGGTACTTAAAACAAAAATATATTGGCAATTTAATATTGTTTTCAGTATCGATAAAAGAGCTATGCAAGTTATCATTTTTCACAATTCTTAATCAAATTAGCACTACGTGCAAACTACGCTTACTAAATAAGAAAGAATTCTAACTCCTCGGTTTATTATTTTTATTTATATATTTTTTTAATCAGATTTATTTATAAATATGTATATTTTTTGCATCTTTTAAATTCAGAAACATTACAAATATTCAGGTCACAGGTGATTGATTATTATTTTTACAACTACGGTAATATGTGAAGTTATTTATAATTAACTTGTCACGTGACACAATGTCAATTGCTAAAATATTCCCTTGACAATTCTATTTTAATTATGCTTAAACCTTACATTCATATGTTATATTTCTTATGCAGTTTACAATAATTTTAAAGAAGAAACTGGCAATGAATTTGGCCACAAAAAATTGATTTTTGACGAAGTGCATATTCATACCCGGGATTTTTCTGAAGAAAGCGATTTACGTACCGTAAATCCTCCTAAAAATTATATCAAAATTCTAGAATCTCAAATTCTAGTTGCCCCTTTGAAAACTTGATGCTCACTTGCTTATTCGGGTCTGTAGGTATTTAATGCTCCAAATAAATCTATTTCAAACTATCACAAACTTGTGTGTTTTTACATTGGCGGATGCAAGGCCGGGGGTTCCGGGGGTTGGAACCCCCCTTTTTTTGACAATCATGTGTTTTTAATGAATATTCTGGTGTTTTACTACGAAATATCCCCGAAATTCCCTTTATTTTTTATTTGGTGATATTGCTGGTATTTCTTGTATTCATCTATTCGAAATATACTAGAATCACTTAACATATACAGTCTGAATGAAAATTTTACCAAACTTGTCTAGTTGGTAAAATGCAAACTTTGTGACAGTTTTAAATTGTTCTGGATTAATAAAAGAATGGAAATCCTATCACAGGGCCACAGTAAATTGGAAAATTATTTTAACTTAAAGAAGAATTTAACACATGAGCCTTACTTATTAATGAAAGATTTTCATATTAGATTCTCATTGTAAAATGGGAATCAGTGCTCATGATTTACGAATAGAAAAGGATAGATATAGCAAAACTTACATTGAGAGATCCCACAGATTATATCGATATTGTTTATCAAATAATTCAAATGAAATTGAAGATGAAGAGCATTTTATTGTTAGCTGTCCATTGTATAGCAAACGGCGAATTTTACTTTTTGATAAAATAGATCTTTTTTGCAAAAATTTTTAAAATCTAACGAGGGAGTCAAAATTTGTTTGGCTTTTCACAAATGAACATTTGCCAACTCTGATACAGTTTTGGTAATTTCATTAAAGAATGCTTTGAAATAAGAAACAAATGGAGACTAAATGAATAATTTTCACTATAGTATTTGGCCTATTTTTATATTATGCGATCGTTGAATTAAAGGTTATTGATAAGACACAAACATAATGTGTCAGGCTCTGGTCCTGCCTTTAACATAGTTGACCAATAGTGGTCCACATATTTATTTTTCGTTCTTGTTTATGTTCAATCAAACTGTATGTTGCTATTTTATGATGCCTGGTATGGGTTCTTGATTAGTTTAATAAAATTCTTATCTTATCTTATTTGAATCCCTGCTTTCAAATTGCCTGTATTCGCGCCCGTTTTTAAGCGCGATAGACTGAAATAAACAGTGTTTTTATTTACGGGGAGGGTGAAATATTTTGAATTTTGTGTCTCTATCGCTCGTCTCAAACATTTTAAAGGTTACTGTACATATAGCTATGACACGCTGAATCGATATTACATCTATATTTAGAGACATTCATAAATTCTTTTAGAATCTTACTGTTCATCGACAAATTAGTTGAAATGCCGGTATACCGAAAATTCCCACCTGTACACGTTTTGGAGTAAAATAGACATTCTACTTGAAAGGTCTTCTGTATGTCAGATATAGTGAATAGGAGGGTTTTTGACAGTGTCATCAATTTTGATCAACCAATCAGGTTATTTGTTATTGTTTGGTCACGTGATTTATGTGGTTGAAAACAAATAGATTTTACCTTACATCACATGCTAATATAATGTTGCATAAATATTTTGTTTTACAAGATATTTCAATTTTGAAAAAAATATGATAATTCCAATAATGGCATAATCCTAATTCTTAAGTTTCATGCATGTATCTGATTTCCTTTATATAGAAAATTTACGCTGAAATTTCCATTCGGAACTGTGTTCACTATTGCATTGTTATGATAAAACCAGAGAGTTCCGAAAGTCCATCAACTACTAGTGACGTCACCAGGTAATAAAAACCCTCCTATTATATAACAAATTCACTTTAAGCAAATTAAATAGTATTAATAGTTTAACTATTTAGAAATTAGCCTTGATTTTAGGAGGAGTGGTTCCAATTACGACAGTTTCTGAATGAGATAAAAAAAAAAAAACTTGTTTGGTGTTTGACACAATTTTTTGCGCGAGAGTAGCATAAAGTATAATTACACAGACAATTCAAAGTAACATTCAGTTTTTTTTCACAATCCCAACATTGGAAGTTCGAAATAGTGAACATGATTGATTGATTGATTGATTAGTTAGAGTTTACCGTCCTATGAGCAATATTTCAGCTTTATCAAGACAAGAACAACTTAATCAATTCAAAAAATATAAGTAAGAGAAGAAAGAAACAAAGATGGAAGAGACAACCAGGAAAACGAGTTACAACTGGAAAAGGGGAGAAATGGGTAGGGGCTGGAAATTTAGCTTTTTATACAAGTCCCATAGTGAACCTGAAATTACCAATTAAAAATTACCAGAAACATTACAATCTATGGACTTTAATAGTATCATTTTTCAACATTGTATTAAAATGACCAACGTTATTTGTCTAAAAGGCATTTTTTTTTTCAAATGGGGGGTGGGTGGGTATTTTGTATTTTTTAAATAACTAAAGTCATAAAAGTTAAAAGTCATAAATGACACAAAATTATATCCCTGTAAGTTTTTTAAGCTCGTATTTGATACCAAAGTTTGGTATATTTCTATCATTTATAGAAACTTTAAGAGCTGATGGTGAAATTTGAGCGAAAATGTAAATAACAGATATCTAGGTGGTGTACTAGAAAAGTGGTTCTATTCTGTCTTTGCGTGTAAGTTATCCTTCTTCGTTATTGCTTTGTTTACGACAATTATGTGCTGCAGGCTGATGGGCAAGAAAGTTTGGCACTAAGCCTTGCAACATATATAGATCTACTTTTCAAATTTAGATGATTTACTTTGTAAAAGTTTTCGGACAAACATCGAAATATACTGGTCGACTGGGATACTATTGCTCTCGGCGACTTTGTACAGTAGCTGTGTCATCGACCCCAGATGTCAACAAAATTTGTAGATTGAGTGAATTAGCATGTTAGTATACAACCCATACAAGTTTGCAATAATATAACTTTTATTGAACTGTATATTACCCTGCGTCTGTACAGGGACATCGGGAGGGACACTAAGGATTAGCAATATTATGGACATTTTTTAAGTCTATTTTTCTATAAGTTTTTGGTTCTCTGCATTTTGAAATGTACAAAATAATGCACGATTAGTCCGTTTCCAGTGGTGCCAAATTAGTCCGCTGCCAGAAAATTGCATAATATCCTGTAAACACGTAAAGTCCGGCGACCATGCATGGTTTGCAATAAAACCACGCCGTTTCCGTTTTTGCCGCCATGTTATTGAAGAGTTTGCAGTGGGTCCAATATGTTGACATTCCTACCATTGACGCTCCCTTCAGGAGCGTATTAACGTTTTGGTTTATCAGAAAAGTGCAACTGGGATGCGCAGTCACGTGAGCACAGTTAAACATTTTGTAAACTATTCGATATTTTACGCAATGTAGTTTTTCAATAATTAATCTTTTCATTTCAATCTTATTTTATTAATACTTTCACTTTGAAAAAAATATTTACCAAATGAAATATTTTTTAGACAACATCACACGATGTTGTCTTGCAAATTGCCACTTTTAGGGGCGAAAATTGCAGGTTTAACATTTAAAATTTCCATCCTTGGAGAACAATTTTGTAATTGGAAGCACTACAGATAAGTTTGTGAATAATTCTTAAATGAACCCCTTTGGCCCAACAATAAAAAAAATTTAAAAAGGATAAAAAAATAAAAGCAGATCAATTCCCCTCAATAGAATGTTCATTTTTAGTAATTTTCCTTGGAATTGTAACATACAATCATAGCAGTCTATATATAGTGTTTTAGTTTAAAGCCACGACTCGTTATTTCATGTTTCGAAGTCTTGAATTTTAGGTCTTGCTGTACGTTTACATCTTTGGTGGCAGAAAAACGAATTGCATTCGGAATCTGATATAATATCCTTGCCTTTCAAAACATTTTGTTTAAAAAAGATAAAATCATTTTGAGTAGCATGCTTGAAAATAGTCAATAAAAACCGACAGTCATGCACATGTTACAAATACACAGGCATGAAATAAAAGTTTTTTTAATGTGCAGTTACACAATTTGTGACATTAAAAACATGGCCATGAAATGCACAACAAAATTAAAGATTTGGTTTGCATTCCCGTGAGTTCCCTGTCTTTGACAATACAATGCACTGTTTTCTGTTAGAAGAAGAAAAAATTTTGAATTTGGAAAAAATCTCGTGGATTTATAATGTTTTTGATTATCTCTATATATCAGCTTGAACGGCATAATTCCAGACAATAATGACCGGTTCAAAATTACAATACACAAAATACACAATAAAGAAAATTATATAGTATATGCAATCAGTATTTATTTCGTATTAAATCAATTCCAATATAACCAAAGAAATCAAATTTTGGTATCCACATATTAAGCCATTCTGCGTCCTCATCAACCAAAAGGCAAACTACAGTACGAATTTTATATATTCCGATTTATAGATGTAAGCCGGGTCATTCGTTGAATATCAACATGTACTCGAAAAACAGCTAGGGAACATAAGTTGTCATGGAAATTGATAGCGTCATTACATGAAAACGGCATTATAGGTCGAAAATTGATATTTTTTGGGGATACATTTCATTCCAAAGAGCTGTTCACCGGAAAATAAATATAATTCAGGTTACAGACGGGGTATATAGCGTGACTTACCCTGGATATTTATGATATTTCCTCCAGCTTCACCTCAGGTAATACGGTTGGGTGCAGTCATAACCTCTCACAAAGTTAACTGTTCTAATGACTGCTCTAAGTTAACTTAGAACTGTTCTAAAACAGTTCTTGAGCTGCTCTAGAAAAGTGTTCTAAAAGCAGTCATTGTCAAAAACTGTTTTAAAAGCAGTCATAGAGTAGAGCTGTTCTAAAAGCAGTCATCGAGTAGAACTGTTCTAAAAACGGTCATAACCTATTCTAAAAGCAGTCAGGGTCTTCCGTATGACTGCTTTTAGAACTGTTCTAAGTTAACTCAGAAAGTGATCGTTTTTATGACCACTTTTAGAACTTCTCTGTATTATGACAACTTTAGAACTGCTCTTTTTCATGACTGCTTTTAGAACTGTACCAAGTTAACTTAGAAAACGACCGTTTTTATGACCTTTTCTAGAACTGTTCTACGCCTGCTCTAATGCAGTTAACTTAGAATTGTTTCTAAGCTAACTTGGAGTTAACTTGGATGAGAAGTTATGACTGCACCCAACTGTACATGTATAATTTAACATCCAGGGTATCATGTCTGTAAGCTGAATAAGATATAAAATTCTGTAAAGAAATTGTTTGAATATATACAACATGATCTCCTTTCCAAGCAATCTACGCCCGGAAAAGTAATTTGCACCCAGGCGAAAATTGACAATTTTGTTGAAGTTTGCGCTCTTCAAGCGCAATTGCATACAACTTGCGGAAAGCGCGAAAAACGTTGCATTTTAGGTCATTATTTAACAACTGTTGTTTCCATTTGCAGATATCTAAAATTGAACCCTGTGGGCTCGAATTTTCAACAGGATCATCTAAGAACCACTGTGGCCAAGTTTGATTCCAATTTGTTCAGACGTTACTAAAAAGATATATGACTAGTTTACTAGTAAAACGACAATGATTCGACTATCATCTTCAGATTTAATACCAAATTGCAGGCAAAGAAGACCTTGACATGACAAACGTGTTTGATATTCAAATTTAAACTTCATCTTTATAGTTTTCTATTGAAGTATCAGACAAAATGTCTTAATGAAAAAAAAATAATTAAATAAATTTAACAGTTTATAAACATTTTTTAATTCAAAAACAGTTTTCAAGCTTTTGATTGCATTCGGTTGAAAGTTCATACTTTTGGTCCACTATCTTTTTTTATATATTTATTTCCGTATTTGGTTTGGGATAAGAAAATTGTCTGATGATGGAAATCTGGTATTGTATGATTCATTATCTTTTATAATGATAATAATAATAATAATAATAATAATAATAATAAAAGATAAGTATTTGATGTTAACACCAGGCGAGTTAAACCGGCTCATGTAAGCCTCAAGATAATAAATCGCCGTAGCAATANTTGTGACGTCAACGTAGACGTGTGTGACATTGTCACGGGTACTTGTCACAATGGAGTGTGCACGAAAAAGTGAATCGATAAAGATATATTAGTGAATAAAGATAAATAAAGATTCGCATATCCAACAAAGAGATTTCTATATGATTAACCTTATTAAAAATTTAATAAAAAAAAAAAATCTTTTAAATTATACATCATGACTTTCATGAAAGTGAAATTGTACCTCGACTCTTGGCGTCGCAAGTAAACTTCGGATCCCCTTTTTTTTTAATAAAAACTTGAAAATTTCATGCAGTATTTAACCAAAAATAAGATAGAAATTTATAAAATTCACTGGACAAGCCTTTTCTGGAATTCCGTTGAAATCCCCTCCCAACCGGCGGTTATGAACGATCGACCGATGCTAAGTAGTAAGATAAAAGGCATTTTTTTATTCAGCGCTTCCAATAGGGAAGAATGTGGTTACAAAAATTATACTACTTACNCCCCACCCGGTTATGAAGGATAGATCCACAGGCACTTGTTTTATAAAAAATGTCAGTCCCTCCCCCTGTTCTTCCAAAAGAGGGGGATTGACATTTTCTTTATGAAACAAGTGCCTGTGGATAGATCGGTTGATGCTTTGGCATCAGTTAGATAAAAGGGTATTTTTTTTTTGTTTAGTGTTTCCAACAGGGAAGAATGTGGATCCAAAAATTATGCTAGGAAGATTTGAACTTGCCCACATGTCCCACATCAACCATATTGGTATATATGGTGCATTTTGGGATGATAATAACAATGCATACTTCGGATGCTGTCTGTAACCTACATTTTATGCTTGACTTAATCTATTCAAAAGAATGAATATAGTCCATTCCTTTTTGCTTTTATGTGCAGAATGTGACAATGCTGCGCAACGAGGTGAGCTTAGCAGGCTGTGGCTGCTTTCTATGTTTTAGAATTCAGATTCGAATGCACTTTTTTTTGTAACGCTGCTTTTGATTGGATGGCGTTTGAGGGGTTTAAATCCACGGTTAACCGTCGGAACCAATAGCAACGTAATAGCACAGACGCATAACAAACTTCCTGTGATTCAAAAATCGATTAAAAGCGTTTTTTTTCGGATTTTCATTAGAATAGAGATAACCAAAATGTGTTTTAGGATCTGAGGGGGTAAATCTAAGATTTTACTGTCGCAAACATCTGTTTTCCGGCTCCACTAACGCGTTGCCGGAAAACTCAGTTTGCGACAGTAAAATCTACGATTTACCCCCTCAGATCCTAAAATACAGTTTGGTTATCTCTTAATTCATGTTACTTCACTTACAAATGTTTCTAGCTAAGTTAAGGTACGTAAATTAAAGTGTTTGGACTCTGATCCTGTTTGAGATAAGAACATTTCAAGTTTTGGCCTGTTCCATGCATGTATTCTTTAATTTGTTTGGACGCTTTTTAAAATGATAATCAAAGATTGCACGGAAACATAAAAAAAACTTCACAATTTCGATTATAATATTAGTGTTCGAGATCAAAATAATCAGTCATATAGACTGACATCATTAAGCTTCTCATCATCATTGACATCACTTAAGAAATGTGAATTACGCTTCATTTAGAGTTTTCTGTTGTCTTTTATTCCATTTGGACCAAATATAATGTTATATGATATATTAGTCCCAGATTCCACAAATACAGTTAATTAAAATGATTGTGTTGGACGTTGATGTTTTTTTTCTAAACGACACCCAAGATTATTTTGTCATTTGACGACCAATTTTCGGGCGGAAAGATTTTTTACTGGTATTGACCCCTGCTAGGTAATAGTGTAATTGTAAAAAGAAAGGCCAAAGTCAAGAGACATTACTAAAGTTAAGACAGAAAGAAAAGGAACCCGGTGTTCAACTGATAAAACAGGTTAATCATCGTCTTCCCTTCTGCACAGTTGATGTATTGTTAGGGAGGAAATTGCGGAAGAGTGTTTTATAATCAATGTAATAACATCTGAATTTAGTTGTATATTAAATGATGCTTATGGTAAGATTTCATTTTATTTATTGTCATTGAATAATTTTAACATATAAACGTAACAAACGCTGACCGATGAGATAACATGTCTCCATAGTACACAATTGTTGACAGCAATGGCAACAAGGAGAGAAGGCAAAGATGCTCTTAATCTTAGTATTTTTAGGGCCTGTTCACACTACAAAAGTTAATCCGCATTAACTCAGGTAAAAACAGCTTAATTCACATTACATTCACACTGCAAAAGTTAATCCGGATTAACTTAATCCACAACGTGACGTGTATTTCAACTAAAAACTTGTCAATGTGAACAAAACTTTCTGGATTAACTTAATCCGGATAAAATTAATCCAGATTAACTTAATTCGGATTAACTCCAGTGTGAACAGGCCCTGTATGATTTTTAAGAGGCCTATTTTGCATTTTAAGCCTAAGTTGTAATTTGATATGGTCATCGCCTGAAGGTAACTACCGATATATAGCCGAGCACGGTTTAGCAGAGTATCATCTATATTTTTTTTCTGGAAACGCTTGTTTAGGTGGTTAAACAATGAAAGGATATGGAGTAAATGCTCATGATTGATTGATTGATTGATTGATTGATTGATTGATTGATATTTTACGCCAACTTCAGCAATCGTGGCGAGAACTGTTAAGTAGACAAGGTCTCTACAAATTCATTTTATTGATATTGCTCCTTTAATAAAGATGAAACGTTTTTTTTATTTCAGTATCTTTAAAATGATATAAAAAATACTTTTTGTTGTTCTGTCCTTCCATTACCTAACGACGGACGTTATTGAATAAACATGTTAATGTGTGTATATGAAAACATGTAACATGTTTAAATGGCCAATAACACTAAATTAACACATTGACATGTTAATAAGCACAAAGTGTTATTCAGTTAACACTACCATTTGATGCATATTAACATTATGTGTTAATGAAGCAACATACTCATTTGAGCTTTCTTCGATCGGTTGAATCCACTTTGGGATGTTGTAAATAGGTTAGCATCTCATCCCATCCCAAGCTCCATGTTCTCAACAATATGCTGGTACCCTTCTGTATACAAGCCCCAAGCTTTCAACAAATTGCAGATCACTAATTCTGTATACAAGCCTCAAAATCTCAACAATTTCCTAATCATTATCTGATATGCAATCCCCAAGATCTCGAAAAACCGATATACACTTACTAAAAGAATATTTCCATTTTTCAAGACTGTCCTTAGTCAATTTTAGATTTTTACATTGATCCTTTTTAGGTTTTACACTGAAAAGCTGGAATTAAAACTTATCCGTTTGAATTTTGTTTGAATGAAAATATCGCGAAAAATCCATGTTGGCTTAGTCCATGTTCTTGAGAATATATTACTTGATATTCCAGGTCGAATACATAATTTGGTACCATCAAACGAATTACACCATCATTATCAAAACACTTAATGTCTGTCCGAACATTTCTGTATCACACTCCTCCGGCATAGACAAAATTCACTGTCCAACAATATCACAAGGACATTGACATCTCCTTCCTCAAGCATGAGATGTTTCTGGCAGCTTGCAAGAGCAACACTACAAATGTCAAAGTCTAATGTTTTATCTTTTTAGCTGCATGATCAACTTGTCCAAAATCTCCTGGCCTGCAAAACTTCTCATCAAGGTTTAAAAAAAGTTCTTGCTGTATTAATGTCCTTAACCAAAAAGCATTCCAATCAGTATATCGAATACATGTGTTCCGTTGGTTTTTAAAATGTTTCTGGTCGGTTCTGAAAAGAAAATTAAAACGTTCATTAATAAGTCATTTGTTTTTTCACAGAGTTGTTATATGTAATTATAAAAATTAGAATAATGATTGATTGACACATTTATCAACATTTCCGTATAAGTGTTTGAACTAAAACACTGCTGTTAATTTTTTAACACATTATGTGTTTATTAAGTACACATATATTTATTGGTTATTCTGAAAGGACAATTACTACTTCAATGTTGTATATTATACATTCTCGAGAGAGAGAATCTTGAAGTATTTCAAGAAGACGAATAAGAAATACAAAATGTATTGAATAGAACTGAAACTCATTACATGCAATTATCACGTAATTATAAGTACCCATCTTTGTCACGTAATTATAAGTACTCATTCAAGTCAAAGATAATTTAACGTAATCTGATATTTGCCGAAAAGCAACTTAAATGCTGAATGTAGATATAACAAGTAAAAAAAAAAGATCTGAAGTAATATAAAGAAACTTACCGTTTTCCCCAAATAGACAACACTGTAAAACAGTTTTGGACATTGTAGAGATGTGTCGATCTGCATTTGGTGATCTCCAGCAAAGAACGCTTTGGCAGGCGGGAAACTAATAAACATCCGGTATATAGGATTTCAAAATTACATGCATTTTATTAACGCCATTGTTCCTTATTGCCGTTAGCAGATTAACGCTAGTGTTTACTTTGGTAAAAAGATTGGCATGAATAGGAAATCCAGTTATCAAAATTAAATAAAAAGGATCCAAAATTCTTTTATTCTTTTTGTTTAAACGTTTCTTAATCTTTTTTGTCTTTACTACAATTTTTACAAATTTTTCTTAGGTAATATTGAATAATTTCTTAATTTCAAATTTCTTAATTTAAAATTTGCATTTATTAATGCATAAAATAAAGTGATAAATTTACAAAATTCCGAAACTAAAGTAAAAGGATGAATTCACATATCAGGGCACAAATAATGTTATGGTCTGTCAAGTAAAATAGACCTATAAAGAGAGATTATTAGTGTTATTTCATTAACACATTAACAATTCTTTTAACACGTAAACACCATTGTATTGTACTTCATAATAAGTTATAACGTTGTTGTGTTAAACTTTCAACATATGTGTAAACAAAATAACACATTAACATGTTAAGCATTAACACTTGTTTTTACAGTGCAGTTTTCCGCTTTGTTTCATCAATCGATATACATATTAAGCAACCAGATGAGTGGCTTAAATTGGCGCACTTTTAATTGTGTTCCGTTTTTAATGATTTTTTTATAAATATTTACATTGAATCAATAAATGTTGACATCAAAAAATATATTACAGTATTGTTGAAAGGTGCGGCCTAATTTAATACCGCCAAAAATAGTGTATAAAAAATATACGAATAGTTGATGGAAGGACAGGGGAGGGACGGTGGGAAATTAAAAAAAAAAAAAAAATAATTCCAGTGAAATTTGAAACAAGTCTTGTACCTTTGGATTTGATGATAGTTGTGAAGTAGATATGAGAGCCAATGCATGTTCGCCAATCAAAATTAGTAAACATAAGGACTAATTCAATTTTTCAAAGAAAGATTTTTCATATTTATTTTTAATTGTAATTTTAAAGTATTTAAAGTTTATTATCTTTTAGATAATTTAGTTTTTCTAATTGCTATAAATCAATATTATTTGTTGAGCAAATATCATTTACATACGAAAACCATGAATATTATGTAATGGAAGGCTGTGGAGTAAATGCACATGAATTTAAAACATGATGAAACCAATCAATAAAACAATGCTTTTATTGTTCTTCTACAACTTAAAGTCACCATCAGGCTTTCAAAAATGAGTTTCGCCCTTACCTCATAGTAATTTCTAGAAGGCCATAGAACAGGCTAAAGCGGAATGCATTGTTAAATGTCGAAAAACGCTCCATTCACTTTTGTTTTTACTCATGGATACTGGATTATCAACAAACATATTTTTTTTTCCTTTAGGAAAAATGAAAGGATATGGAGTGAATGTACATGTGACAAAAACGCACACGATACACAGAGAACTCCAGTTTATCAAGGGGAGGGCTTTTATTCCTGTCTACATCTTTGTAAACTGATCGTTATAATCTGACCAATAACAAATTACCGAAGTTACTGTAATTTATTTTCAGCATATGCGCATTTCGACAATACGTTGAAGCTAAAAAAATGTATATGCAACCTAGTTTTTAGGAAACATTTTACAAAGATTCCGTTTTAAACATAACGCAAAAAGTAGCTTAATTGCAGCAAAGTGAACAAGATTTGACGTTTCACAAATACTAGTTAAAATTGAAGCAACAAAGGAAAAGCTGTTAGGTTTCAGCCCCAAAATAAATCCTGTCCGGTATCAGCTGACTTTATATATTTCTAATGCCCGGTTGTATTGCTCAATCGACATCCCTAGATCAAAAGTATTGGGGAAAAAACTCTTTACAGTGCATTATATATAAATTATAACTTTTTAAGAATATAAAAACAATATTAAAAGGCTGTTTTTTTCTCCGATTTTTAGGATTCACTTTATATATGCAGAATTATTTTGTCTTTGTTTTTTTTTCCTTGAACTCTGCATTTTTGATGATTTAATTACCAAATAGAAAATGCTTTACATATTTTCACTATAAATCTCAACCAAAATGAGAAAAACTGGGACGTAACTTACATTCTTTACGTAATGGTGGATATCGACGAGATATTGTGAACAAATCCGTTAATTTGGCCTTGGATTCTAGTGACCTGAAGACTTTACATATATACTGGCCTCTCACTGATACTGCCGATGTCTGCTGAAATATATGAAGACTCTTTACCAAACCCTTCGGGAGTTTTGAGTTTGATTTTTCTTCCGTAGTGCGACAGTGTTTTACCAGCAGACTAGATTCCTTGAGCTAGCCGGCAGTTTAGCGGCGAGCACTCTTTGATCCTTCTTTCAAAATTACGTTTTGTCATATGCTTTTTCTGTTCCCAGGAACAGGCTGTTCCCAAGAACAGCCATGTGTCAAAGTTATTGGGAAAATACATTTTTACTTTGTTTTTTATATAAACAGTCTATTTTCAACCCATTTCTTGATGAATTTGAATAAAATGTGTCTTGAAAGATGACAAATGATATTTTTTTATAGTTGTTTATTGTGCATAATTTTACTTAGTAGTGGTCATTGAGTTAGTAGTCTACCTGTATTGGGTTTTATTCACATGTTTATTATACTATAGAGACGCGGGATAGAGAAAGGGGAGGTTTGGGTACCCATAAACCGGTTTAACCCTACCACTGGCTTTTGCCAGTGCCGGTACCAAGTCCGGTTATCCTGAGTTCCTATCGTTATTTATGTTTGTCTCTTGTTTGCATGATTGTTTTTCTGATGCAGTTTGCTTGTCAATTGTGGCATGTGATTGATTTTCCTGGCCATTGTAGGTGTTTGCTGTTATCCTGTTTTTGTAATTGTGAGATATTTCATATGCGATTACATCATTATATTAAAACAAAAATTTACTAAGTAAAATTATGCACAATAAATAACTATAAAAAATATCATTTGTCATCTTTCAAGACACATTCTATTCAAATTCATCAAGAAATGGGTTGAAAATAGTCTGTTTATATAAAAAACAAAGTAAACATGTATTTTCCCAATAACTTTGACACATGGCTGTTCCTTTAACATCATCAAAATTATAAAAAAATTTCCTAAATTAGCCTTACACCTTTAACACTAGAGAAGTTTATGGTAGAGATATAATGATTGTAGCTCTTTTTTATAATTTATGTAGACAATGACCACACACATATATATATATATATATATATATATCAATGAATTAATTCTGTTGTAAACGAAAGAAATTATTGAAGTGGGACATTTAATGGATATTGGTAGCCCTATGACGAAAAGGATACCTGGATATAGCTCTGCTCGAACTTTAGCTATGAATTCCACCAAAACCGGTGCCAAGGGCCGTCTTGAACATAATATGCGTTATGAGCAAACTTCATTGTTGAAGACCTTATAGTGACTTCAAAATAAAGGTGCTGTTCCAGGACTTCGTTTAATCATGTGAAGCCGAGAATTTACGATAAAATTGAAATTCGAAAACGTTTCCCGCCAAAACATGACGTTTTTGGATTATGACGTTCAATTTTTTGATTGATACGCCATATATAATTGTGAAGAATGCAACTCCGGGTACAAAAATGTACCCGGAAGTTTCAAAATTAGACGAGACTTACAGACTCTATTCATATGCATTTACTCCATAGCCTTCCGTTGTTAATTAGGTCAGTGGAGTTGCGTATTTTTATATGGCTGTCAGATTCAAGCCAGATGAATATGATCATCTTTACAAATTTAAACTTTTCCGTGAAAATCAAAAAGATTCAAATTGACGAAGCCAATTAACAACATCATAATGCTTAGATTAAGTAAATGGTTGGCCACTCAAGATTAGTGCGTAGGAAACAGACATTATATAGAGTACGACTTACTAAAAATTCATAATGTCACAACAAGACACACGAACAAAGTGAATATGAATATGAATCATAACATGTTTACTAAATAATCACGTTCTTATCTGCACCTTGAGGATGATCAAAAGTACAAACTTAATGCATTAATTGCAATGTTTTGGATATTATTTTTTTTTATTTTTAAGAGCACCAGACATTTGATATGTCACAAACAATCTTTTAAATGTAAAATATGTTGAAAGTAATAGATATACAGAAAAGGTAAAAAAAGCAAATGCATTAAATTAAAAGCCTACTTTCCACGTCCTTTTTTCAAATATAACAGTCATCAGAAGTGGGGATAGAAGTAAACAGGAATATTCGTTGCTTTCTATTTGTATGAAAAAACAGAATTGGAAGGAGGTTTGGGATGCCATAAAACCGGTTTATGCAACCATTTCTGTTCAAATGCCTGTACCAAGTCAGGACCATTGTGGTTGACAATTTTCAGGTGGTTTACATCTGATTTGTGTTTTTGTCGCATGGACTTCGGCTCTTGACAACTATGTTCGGTAATTTTGTTTTAACCCCTATTAAATGACATCATGGTAAAAATATTTATAAAGATAATGAATGTTTTAATGCTCATTTAATGTTATTGTCGAATAGGTTGCTTTGTTTTGCTGAAAAAGGAAAATATTTTAAACCCATCAATTGGTTAGTTTGTTAGTTTATCGTCCAAGTTTAAGATAAAAATGTTCTATATTCATTTTTGCTATTTTTCCTTTTTTTGATGAAATGATAGGATATGCTGATAACCAAAGTTAAAACGTTAAAACGTTCCTTGAATACTGCGTTACGTACCTGATAATCTATTTTTCATGTTTATAATAAATTTGTCCTGAAACAAGATCAGGATATACTTGGACATTTAAATGAGGTTAATATTTGGTTTCCGTGTACCATATTAACCATATAATATGTGTTGAAAGTCGTCCTTATTATTCATACCACAACGATTTGATACCAAATTCGTAAACATGTTTTTGTGTTTAAGTTGCTATTTCGTCAGCAAAACTGCGACCTATTTAAATACCATAAATCCCATTATTTAAAAATAAATCCGAATAAAAGGTTAGGAATGGTACAATACCAAGGAATTTAGTATGATGCTAAAAGACATGTTGCCATGAATTCAACAAATAAAAGGATATGGAGAAAATGTACATAGACAAAATCCCAATATGAAGATTTATTTTCTTTCATGAGCGAAAAAATATAACTAGTAAATCAATTTCACAAAATGAAAGTACATAAGGGAATTGTCCATAGTAAAATTTAAACTAATGTTAATTAAACGTATTTTTGAAAAAAAACAAGAATTATTGTTGCCCTTGAAATTGTTCTTCTCTTAAAATAAGATTGTTTGGAATTGTTACTATTTCTATTTTATTTTTATTTATTTATTTTATTTTTTTTTTGGGGGGGGGAGGGGGGTATTTGAAGTATTTCAGTTACAATTCAGCTGATTATTAAAACGTTGCTGTTTGTATATTTGTAGATAAATAATACTATAGTTGCAGAAGAGAAATGGTATACACAATATGACTCACATATAAAACATTACCATAGTAAACTTTGAAACTATGAAACAGTCCATCCAGGAGTTAATCAACTTATTACGAGTATCAATAGATATAATTCGATAAAATTGGAAGTGTACGAATTATAATTAGCATAAAAAAACATATCAAGTCATTTACCTTACAATACGAAAACTTTGACATACCCAGATATCGAAAAATTAGGTCTGTTTTCTCAAGACGACAGCAGATGTTCCTCTTTAAAGACCTAAGTATATTTTCCATATATTTTCCATGGTGGTGTCTTATAAGAAGCAGGAGAGTTTACCTGTGCAGCTGATCGCATCCGAGGTTTAGAATTGTGATGTTTATCTGAATGTGTGTCTCCATTTTTCTTTTCTGTGTCGTCATATAAAATGTCTTTACTTCTTGGTGTTTGTGGTTTGCCATTGTCTTTGGGTTATTCTCTTTTTAAACTGGCAGCGGATTCTAATTTATATTCATTCAATCTTAGACCAAAGCTATACTTAGAGTAATTACGGTATTTTGTTCTTCTTTACTGTGAATTTTTAACAAGGAAATTTGGACTCAACTCATTTTTTAAACGTCTTATCATGCACATAGATATATTTTATGTAACTGGAACTTGATTTTTTTAACTCATATTCTACTAAGTATGTTTTGGTGTGATTGATCTCATTTTAACTGTTCCATGCAAAACACTAGATAAATGTCCATCGCGAAAACTACTGTTTTACTATTTCGTACGAAAATAATAAGGATAAAGCTAACAATTGATTTCTTAGGTATCATGTAATAAAGGCTGATTTTATTTATATAATCTAAAAAAAAATGAATAGTGTCTCCAAAAACATTTTGAGCCTTGCTTGTATCAATTTTAACCAAAATGGATGTTTTCATAACAGGCGTACCGGAGATATAATTCTTAATCAACATTTCATAGGCTGGGTCCATAAAAATAATCTGACGTAAAAAAAACTAAAGGAAAATCAAACGTAATAAAAAAAAATCATTTTTTTTTGGCTTTCAAAAGGCGTGGTTTAGAAAAGAAAATGTCAAAAGAACAAAGTAAATATTTACACGCTCTTCAAGAATTACTATAACCAACATCGTTAAACAGTCATAAGAAATGACTACTCCTTATAATCGACCCTCATATTTACTACTTCTGTTATTTTATTTTGCTTAAAGCGTCATACAATATTGAAGAAATATTCTGGCTTGAAACCAATGAATTACAAATATATTTCTTGTTGATCACTGCTTAAATACTATGTATTGTTGTCTGTGTTTATTGGAAGATTTGATAGTCGATGTGTCTGATGCCTTTATGTTTTAAATATAAGCAAATCAAATAAATTTCATTTTTTTTCCTTTGTGTGGGTCTCCTTGGTATAGATTATTAACATAAATGATATGGAAGGAAATTTTCTTATAGCACAGAGATATTTTTAAGCGACAAATGTTTCTAAAACGTAAGTATATCTAGCTGTATATTGATTATGTCTGTCAAAAAACAAGGACAGGATATAATTTCTTATCTAAAAAGGTCAACATTTGGGTTGTTTTTCTTCCATGGAAAAAACAGATTTTTTTATCATAATTCAAGTAATCACGAAAATTTTCACACTATATTATGAACATATTTTTGGCATTTATTTTGCATATTGTAATAAAAATTACAGAAATAAAGATAGCAATTCTCTCTTTTATGATTACTTGACTTTCCAATAAAATATAAAACTGTTCAACATACCTCAATTTCAAATTTGATATAATATTTCTATATTTCATTTCTCCCGAAACAGCAACGTTTGAAATGAAGAATATCATCAGTGTATGAAACTATAGAAATAAATAACTCAGGCTTATTTTTATCTTTAAGAAAATGAAGAAAAAAAATACATAGAGCAGGTGTTAATAAAAATAAAAACAAAACAAAAAGCACACCAAAATTAAAAAAACACAACAAGGAAACAAAACAACAACAAAAAAACAAACAAAAAANAAAAAAAAAAAAAACACAACAAAGAAACAAAACACCAACAACAAAAAAAAACAACATGAAATACAAAAAAATATGAAAATTGTCATAATTGAAATCAGTGTAAGTTCTGCAAATAGTCCTTGCGAGAATTTTGTGTATTATTCCAACAGAGGAAAACTATGTGAACAGCATATATATCTGTATTTACATATTCAAACACATTTCATGAAACGGACAAGATCATGCTTCCATCACACAATGGTTTGTTTGGAAAGTTTGGATCTTTCGAAGATGTATACCTTACTTATAAAGCCAAATAATTGAAATATTATTCCCAAATGCGCATGTCCTGACGTAAAATATATTAGGAAATGGGCTGAAATCAATTTCCGTGCACCCCTTTTATGATCCAGACCATTTTTTCAGTCCTTCAAAATAAAATATGATTACATATATATAACCTGTAAGCATAGACAGTATAGGGCCATTTTAATAGTACACAACAAGTATTCTTGTATTTTAATTCTAATCTTAATCTTAATTTCATCTTTTAAGCTCCATAATATTTTATGTAGATAAGTTATATGTACTGAAATTCGGTATCAAATTTACCCTTATTTAATATCCTTTACAATGAAAACAAGTTTGGTCACTTTGCGCCTCTTTTATGATCTGGGAATACAAAAAAAATGTACCCCTAATCTTGCAAAAAATTTCGAAAATGAAGATTTTCAAGCTGTAATTTCCTTTCAGATAAATTAATCTAATAATCTGATCTAGTTTTTATGCCTAAGTTATCTGTTTTAATACAATGTTGAAAAAATAAGACATATAGAGTTCTTAAAATTTCGGTCACCCTTTTTAATGGAAATTTTTGGAATTTTAAGTATTTTCATAATTTCGACTTTCTTACTTTTGGGTCGTACAAATTTAAATACATATATAGTAATTGCCAAATGCAATAATGATTTATGATATGTTAGCACAACCTGTGTGAAAAATCTAAAATATTAAGGCTCTAAATGATAATAGGATGATTTCTAATACATATAATTGTGTGTATTTCACTTTAGCTGACATGCAGAAGACAATTATTGCTGCTTTTACTTACAGATGTCAAAACTTTGACTTTGACATTTACAAATTTTGACTGAATAGCGTTCCATTATACCTAAGCAGTTAGAAAATATGATTTTGAACATTTTAGACTAACTAAACTCTCGCAAATTGCAAGCATATTACCCCTCCCCCATTTTTTTAACACAATTTATTTCATTTTATTCAGCTTGAAATGCTAAAACATTTTACTCGTCTTCCCAGATTTGACTACCGACTTTGACATTTTCCTGAATTAACTCACTCACAGTGTGACGGGTGCTGTTAATAGAGCAGAACATGCTTACCCTTCCGGACCACCAGATGTCGCTCTCGGTTTTTATGGGAGTCTGTCAGTGCTTTAGTTTTCGGTGTTGTCAAATTTTAGCTTTGTCTTCGTTACTGGTGTTTGTGGTACTGATCTGTCCTTGTCCATGTTTGAATACTAAATTGATTGCAAAAGCCTTTTGAAAATTTAACCTTTGTGCTATTTGAGGGTTAGAGAAGTAACACGTAACTTTGTTTTTAATTGGTTTTGTCTGAGGGTTAGAGAATGACAATAACTAATCAGCTACATGACAGATGTTTCAAAAACATATTTTCCTCACTTACAGTGTGACGGGTGCTGTTAATAGAGCAGGACATGCTCACTCTTCCGGACCACCTGATGTCACTCTCAGTTTCACTGGAGTTCACACTGTGAGTGCCTTTGTTTAAATGTTGTGATTTCTATTTCTGTGCTATGTATCTGTCTGACGTCATTATTTTGTGTCTAACGTCATTGTTTTCTGTGTTCTCGTTATGGCCATGTCTTTGGAATTCGACTTTTATAAATTTCACTCCTTTGTTCCTTCGGTATTCTACTGCCGTTGTTAAGGTCCAATAACATATCATTTCAAACACAAAAGAACACATAAACTCCAATATATCACAAATAAGATCATGCGCGTGATTTATTAGCAGTAATAGAATAATTCGACCTTGAACTTTGTAAAATTTCGAAAAGCTGAAAATTCCCATTTTTCACGAAAATCGCTAAAAATAGTTGGGCGTTAAAATGACATATTACGGTATATAAAATATATTTTTGTAAGAAAGTAAAGCATAGGTATGTTTTATTCTTATATATGTACAGAAAAGCATTATTTTGGGATTTTTAAGCATTATTTTCTTGCGGTAGAGGTATATTTTTTGTATTTAGAGCCACATTGAACAGTCATGGTTTTTCAAAACAAACATTGTTTTAAAATAATTTATGTATTGGTTAGAACAATGAATTGGCATATCTGCAGATAAATCCTCCAAATTTGCTACATATAGCTATTAAAAAGAGAATTTTGGACAAATCTGAAATGCTGATTTTTCCCATTTTTCATCAATTTCGTACACAATATTGAGTTTAATCTGACAAGTGGGACCTAAAATGACAAATCCTGATTGAAATTAATGCAACATTACTATATTCAATGCAGACTATGTGTGTTTTTGTTATGTTTATGCGACTATAGACAAAAATTGACTATTTGAGGGTATATTTGTTGGTGTAGGGCTAATATTTTCGTTATTTAGAGTCACATTAAAAAACTTCTTGTATTTCTTAACAATGTTTTCGAACAACAAAATTGCACCGAACAATCAAATTGTATATATGCATATATATCCTCCAGATTCGACATATATTACGATTTATCAACGAACTTTGAACAAATCTGAAATGTTAAAAATTTCCATTTTACATCAATTTAGGGCAAAATATTGAGTTTAAGTCAACAAATGGCTGTTAAAATACCAAACCAAGACCTTACTCATGAAACATTGTCACATATAGCACACATTTTACGTTCTGTTTTTTTTTATGCGAACAAAGATTAAAAAATTGACAATTTTAGGGAAAAATTGTTAAGGTAAGGGTAGGATTTTCGGTATTCAGAGTCACATTAAACATTCCTTGATTTTCTAAACACTGTTTTAAGACAATTATCTTAAGATATATCCTCCAGATTTGACATATAAAATGATTTTACACTGAACTTAAGCAAAACCCGAAATATTGAGAATTCCCATTTTCACGAATTTTGGGCAAATATTGAGTTTAAGTCGACAGATGGCTGTTAAAATATCAAATCATAAAGTAATTTATGCAACATTGTAATATCCAAATACAAAATTGGCGTCCTCTGGCTCTTCGTATGCGAACATTGAGAAAACATTTACAATGTTATGGAAAATTTGTTTGGGTAGGGGAAGGATTTTTGGTAATCAGAGTCACAGTAAACACTGCCTGCTTTTCGAAGCAATATTTTGAGACAATTTATATATCCTTAAGAACAATTAATTGGCATATCTACAAATATATCCTCCACATTTTACATATGTAACGATTTTCAAGTAAACGTTGGACCAGTCTGAAATGTAGAAAATCCAAATTCTTATCAATTTCAGGCCAAAGATTGAGTTTAAGTCAATACATAGCTGTTTAAATACGAAATCACAATATACATGATATAATTCATACATCATTGCCAAAACAGCTCACAATTTGTGTGTTCTTGTCATTTTTATGTGAATAAATGTGTTGTGTTAGGGTAAGTCTTATGGATGTAGGAAGCTTATTTTACTTTAAAATTATTATACTTGGTACAAGTTGTAAACCATATTTATGTACTTTCATTTTATATCCATTTTTCATGAATTTGAACCACTCATAGATAAGATGAGGCCTTAAGGGACAATTCTTTGTCGAAAATGGAAATATTCAAATATCTGTTTTATTTGTCATAAAATGGTTTAGTCTACCTGTATTGGGTTTTATTTGCATGTTTATGATACTATATGAAAACGGGCTAGAGAAAGGGGAGGTTTGGGTACCCTTAAATCGATTTTATCCTACCACTGGCTTTTGCTAGTGCCGGTACCAAGTCCGGCTATCCCGAGTTCCTATCGTTATTAATGTCTCTTGTTTTCATTATTTTTTTCTGGTACAGTTTGCTTGTAAATTGTGGCATGTGATTGTAGTTTCTGGCCACTGTAGGTGTTTACTGTTATCCTGTTTTTGTAATCGGTAAAGAATCATCATGGATTTCAGTAGAAGTCGGCTGTATCATGAAGAAGCCAGTGTACTTGTAAAATCTTCAGGTCATTGGATCTAAAAGCCACTTTAATGGAATCATAAAGAATGACCTGTCACTATACCCCATGACGTAAAAAATGTAAGTTACGTCTGAGGTTTTTTTTTTTTTTTTTTTTTTTTTTTTTCTTCTTCAGTTTTTCACATTTTAAACAACATTTCCGTAAAAAAAGAGGATGAGAAATGCCCATAGAAATAAGCTGTTTGCAAGTAACACCATATCTAGATATCAAATGTTTACATTTTCAATAAAACTTCTTAAATGTGTTTAACAATTTATTAAATCTGTAATCTCGTTGTAAAGGTTTGGATGTTAAAGTAAGGTCACGTTCATTAAAGTCGTCAAGAGTAGAACATACGCATGCGAATCGTACTAGTTGAGATATTTACACAACGCAACAGGAACGTCGCAGACAAGAAAGAAAAAATAGTAACAGTGAAATCAAAATCATCACTTTTATTATAAATTTTAGTTTTGATTTTACTGGAGTCAACGATGTTAGTAAGATCGAGAAATGGGCAATATTTAGAATTATTGTTGGCTTTATTAAGTTTCAGTTCTTGTTTATAAATGAGGTCGACATAGCCTAAAATTTCGGGATGTCAATAGTAGGGATATTGACAATATATCTGCTGTTATCATGGAAAATTGAAACGAGTCGATAACTTTTGTACGGTTCCATTTTTAAGTTTCTTCATAAAGCCCTGTTCATAACAGAGTAGAACGACATCTGTAATGAGAGTTCATTTTTTCCGCATTTGTAAGGCCTATTGATAAACGATATCTTTTAATATCTTAATTAATACTTGTGTACAATTGATATTAAATTTTCAAAAGTAATATACAAAATTATAAATTTACTGTAAATTTGGTTTCTGCCAACACCTCATGTCTGTTTTGTGAAGATAAGATCAAAACATTTGGAACACCATAAACCGAATGTAAGTTAAGGAGAAAGTAGAGAGTACAAAGTACAATATAGTCAAACATGTCTTATGTGACCCCCAAAGAGAACTCTGAAGAGCGATCATATAAGTCAGGTGATCACTCAATACAGGTAAAATCAATATGAAAATAACTACATTTGGATACAGAAAACTTGGTCACATAAGACAGGGGGTCGCTTAATACAGTGGTCACTAAGACAGCTTTGACTATATAAAAACGTACAAGATCCATTTGGAGAGGTAAAAGTGCTTTAACCATTTATCAACTGAACTTGTATTTGAAACAAGTATAAAAATTTGAAACACAGTTATGTATTTGTTCTTGTTATCAACACTTCTACAAATTAAAATCTGAGGAGAGTTAAAGTGTACGTTTACAACTTTTGGTCATTGTGACGTAGTTTGAGTTCCGATTTTTATATTGAACCTGGTGGTGTTTAAACAGTATCATATATGCACTTGAATCTGACGTACTTGATCATACAATTTTTTTTTGTTCATTTGATGACATAATGGAAGAAAAAAATTAATTAATGTCTTCCTGTTATGAACATGGAATGGGTAAATGTTACTTCATTTGTACTGGCTCATAAGCCTTGTGTACGCTGAAGTTATTTACGCAATATGAAAATGATTCGCGAAGCTATTGAAAAGTCAAAAGATTAATAAGAACCAAATATATTCTAATGAAGTTTATTAAAGCGTTTTGATTTTACATTCAGATATTGCTTCTATTACTAGGCAAAAATACGTTACACTCATATTTTATCAACACAATCATGTATCAAGTAAAAGATACCAATTTCTTGCAGCAATTTTAAGCTTTTACCATTTTTTTAAAGCAATGCTGTCAAGTTTTCAACATTTTATGCCGTTTTCAACATTTCCGGTTTACTTAACACAGATAGTGACAAAAAAAAAACAAGTTCACCCTTCAATATCTCATGACCTCCTCTTGCCTTTATAACTGTCTGGCGCCATCGTCGCATAGAAATGATCAGAGTCTTGATGAAGTCTTGAGGGTTAATGTTCCACTCCCTAATCAGTGATGCTGCACAGTGCTGTGGAGGTAGCGTTTTCGGTGGATTTTGGCCATTCCTGAGAAACCGTTCGAGTTCATCCCACATATATCAAGAAACATTGCTGGCCAGGATAGCAAATGGACCTGATTACCATTCAAGTAGTCCATGACAGACGTGTCAAGTGACAACAACTTAAATACCAAATATAATTGCCCTACTAATAATATTTGTTAATAAAGGGATACACCGATGGCAGCATAATACGACCGCAGCATGTTAACCACTGAAATTTGATCAAGAGTAAACTAAAATGAATATTGGCACAGTAATTTGCTGTACTCAATATGGACTCTGAAGCGTAAATTAACTGGACAGAAACTAGTTTAATTCCTTATTAATAGGATATAGTAGTAGCTAAGAAAAATCTGTTGACTACCAACTAAAGCTTAGATCCAGAAAAATCCGGGGAAAAAATTCAGATTGAAATCCAATTAAAAAGAACGATTTTATATATTATGAAATATTTCAATTTAACCCCTTGATCCAGTTTAGATTGGGCAACCGTAAGAGCTACGCAAAATCTATTTCATAGAACTAAAATCTTACCATGAGAATAATCAAAAGAGAAAAATCCTATCAAAATCTGATGAAAAATTAAGAATTCAAATATTTCTTATAAATGCAGTTGTGGTCCTCTTGTCCCCTTATTGCTAGGACACAGTAAAAGCTATGTCAATTCCGTTGACATACTACTGAAAGCTTACAATGAGAGGCATCCAGCGAAAAAATCCTATCAAATTCTGATGAAAAATACAGATGTCACATATTTTCTAATAATTGCATTGGTGGCCTATTTGACATCTTATAGCTCAGAGTTACACCAAATCTGGTGAAAACCCTCGGAAAACCTGCAATGAGTGAAATCCTAAGAAAAAAAAAACAATGAAAATATGATGTAAAATAAAGATTTCACATATTTCTGAAAATTTCAATTTTTTGCCCCTTTGACCCCTTATAGCTCGAAACGATAACAGCTATGCCAAATTCGTTGACATTAACTAAAAGTCTACAATGAGAAGAATTCAAAGAAAAAATTCCCATTGACATCAGATGAAAAATAAAAAGTTAAGGTTGTATGCATGATTGCGATTTTGACTCCGTTGGGTCATAAAAGCTTGGAACGGAAACAATTTTCTAAGTACATTGAAAGAAATCCCATCTAAATCCGATAAATAATAAACATTCTACAGTCATAAACCATAATTTAACCCTTTTTTTGATCCTAATAAAATGTAGGAGCCATAAACTTAAAAAAAAAGGTTCTTCACAATGTCCCAAGAAACACCATACTAAAAATTGATAACGATCTGTTTGAACCAAAGTTATGCTGTCCGCCGACACCGACGACAACGCCAAGTCATTATATGATCGCAAAAGTTTTGTGGTCGTATAAAACGGGGAGGGCCACAATCCAAACGATATAAATCTTCCCTTTGTGCAAAGGAACATTATGTTAAAATTTCAATAGAATTGATCTACGTGAATTAAAGTAATTGGCCAAAAACAAACGTGTCTACAGACAACCACGCGGACGACGACGACGACAACGACGACAGCGACATACAATTATAAACCTAATTTTTTTTCGGTCGTAAAAAAATCGACCTACCAAGAAAACATAACAATGTTCACTAAGCAGTACAAATTGCATCAAGGTCCACAGTAGTTACTATACTGTCATACACTAAACGAAATTAACCTGTATCCCAAATGTCACTAACCTGCATCTTATAATTCTTGAGAAATTGGCCTAGTTGCATAACTGAACGCCAAGCAATCAACGTCATACTTAATATCATCAACCAACCAATCAACAGGCTTTCTAAAAAATACTTCTTTGAGTTTATACTGCTTTGTTACTTTGTAACAGACAGTTTGTAAAAGTAATACCATTAATATGACTTTTTTTCCAAATATCAAGATCAGCTATATTTTCGTTGTATACATACAATATAATATGTTGTCGCATATAATAATGAACACCATATTTTGTAAAAATGAAAAAAAAAAAATAAAATTGTTTATTCAGAAACATTCCCTGAGAGTAAAAAATCTTGGCGAAAAAATCACATCATTTAAAAATAAAGAAATTCTATACAATAAATATATACAGCATGTCACAAAAATAGATTTGTCTGTGAACATATATAAATAGTTGTGTTCAAGGAATATATATATCGAGCATGTCAAAAAAATAGTTTTGACCAATGAATATATATACAGCATGTTACAAAAATAGTTTTGATCTATGAACATATATACAGCAGGTCAAAAAAGAATATTCTGTTCTATGGAAATTTGAGATATATTTTTTATTTTCCAGAATTCGGCGATAATGGCATATATTTCTTAATATTGCACTTTACATAGGAATGAACGTTTTATCATCTTTTGTTATCAGTTTCATATTTTTCACAAAATGTTTTTGCTAAATCAAACAGTCCTAAATGTATAAGGACGTCTAAAAATTTAAAAACAGTTGCATCAGAAGCCTTTAGTTCCTTCCATTTCTTAAGTGTGGCATACGCTTGTTCTTCTACTCCATGATTATCTGCCAAAATTATTTGAATGTCAATTTCAGGTACACCCAGCTCTAGGCCTATGTCATGGAAAATGTTCTTAGTAATGAGATATTTACAAATCATTCTTGCATTCCTAAAAGAAAGCTCTTCTTCATTATCTGAAAAATTAAATATAAAGTGTGAAAAAATTTACAACTGAGTGTGAGAACCGACACGTTAAACTTAAACGAATAATCCAAGAACAATGGTGACATCGGAAAAACAAAGAAACAAAGAATTAACATGAGTACAGCACAAACAAAGAAAAATGAAAACACACACTTACAAAGATAAATATGGACCAAATAAAAACCATGGGTGCGATCAGGTTCACCGGAAGAAAAAGCATCTTCTGTTTCTTATAACACTCCTCTGTGTTAAAAATGTCTAATCCGGTAGAGGAAACACGAATTTTGCTTTTGAAAAGAAATATCTGTCGTCATCTGGAAACCTATATCCCAAAGCGGTCCACAGATGGTGAGGTCGACCTTTAAACTTTTGAGGGGATGATTCAAGTTGTTTTTAACAAACTCTTGTTTAAGAAGCCCATTTGTGAGCAACAGGGCCCTATCAAGGGCGTCAATGTATCGACAACAGACCCTTGAATTACGAATGAGCTGGGAGATGTTGACTCCGGATGCCGGCGCGGTTGGGATGCTCCTACAATGAAAAGGAAAGTTGACTTTTGGAAAATTCATCGCGTTTGTTATACAGATTAGTTTAAAGCCTATCTCTGTTGTCAATAGAGACCACGGAATGCAGCAGATGTGGAAGTGTCTGTATTAATATCCTATTCGAGCTCTTTTTGATAGATCAGATGAAGAAAAACACCAAAGCGAAGGTTGTTCAGTGATAAAATATCATGTATGTAACGGAAGCTAAAATTGGAAAATCGGGCCAGTTTTCATCAGCCCTATAACAGTGGCGAAACAGATCGGTTAGAAAAGGTGCAGAGTACAAATAATTTATTTCGATTTTTATGTTAAACAACAGTATTTCAATTCCAAAGATGACGTGAAATGCACGTTTATTGGAGCTAATTGCTTAGAATTTATTAAAATAAAAATTTTCAAAAGGAACATGTTATTATTTAAGCCTTATGTATGCCCTCTATATATTTCAATTATGCTGTACTTGTTCGTGAGAGAATTTCTCATATGGATATACTATCATACTTTCAAATTTTGGCATTTTATAATTTGTAATTTCGAAATGTTATTCTGACCACCTGTTCAAAATGCCAACATCTCACTATATTATATGCCAAGTTTTCTTACAATCGACTTGATGAGTGCCCTGTGTTTGTCTATATGTTGTAATCGTCCACTAGCTTAAGACACTAGTAATTTTGTCGGGAAACGGATGACAGTGATTGTAAGAGCTGTTTAATTAATGTTTGTTGACAACCCCGCATACATGACCAGGGAAGACATTGCTGTGGCGTTGTTCGACAATTAGCAAAGAATACCGCTTAAACCGGTGCTAGGGGCCGTCTTGAACTTACTATGAGGTATGAGCAAAGCTCATTGTTGAAGACGTCATGGTGACTTCAAGATGAAGAACAACAATAAAAGCGTTGTTCCTTTGCTTGTTTTACCATGTATTTGTAGAGATTTTGTCGCATGTACATTTACTCCATATCCTTTCATTCACAATTTACTTATTACATCAATCTCATGCAAATATGACTTTCTTTTTAGCTTATGGTCTTCATTTATCTCCATCGTTCTGGAATTATTACTTCCCAAATCTAATGACTGCTCTGTAATAAGGTAGAAGAAAGCAATTATAGAATTTGCTGAATGCTAAAATTTATTTTCAGATTAGTAGCATGTATCTTAGTCCTACTTACTATGCATAAGCTTCCATTGGTGAACAACTATTCTCGAGTCTTCAATATTAGGGCTGTCAGTTGCTATATCACAAGATTCGACATCAGTACTATTTGTAGTTGTTGATATACTGTTTGTTAATATCGGCGCTTTCTCTATATCTTTGTCGCTAAAAAAGTAAAAAGTTTATACATTTGTAAGGAATAAAAAGTCTCGTTACTTGAAGTTCCCATCACCTACATTTAATTTATGTTTACATCTGAGGTTTTATTTGTTGATAGTGTCATATATTCCTATTCTTTTTCTCTGGAATTCTTCTTTGGAGCATGATACAATTGGCGCTGTAGTTCCATATAAATTTCCAGATTTCTTTTTCACGTCTACGCAGTACCTAAATCAGGTAGCTGTTTTATACAAAGACTTAAAAAATGAAACAATATAAACATTACAGAATTTATTTTTTGGTGTATCATTAAGAATATATGTAAATCTCCAGCTTACTATGTTTTGTTAATTACATAATAAAGTAGAAAAATACAAACCGGTTAGTTACATTTCTTTTTTCCTCAAGCTCTCTCCTCTTTTTTGATCTTCTTTTTCCTACAATTTTACAACTAAATAAATGAATACCTTGAATGCCGTGAAATTTTACAACTTATACAACTCATTTTCATCGACTTGATATTTGGTTCAGCATTTATCAATAATAATCGTAGTTTAAATAGAGACTGGTACTTCGGGAACCTCAACGAGCCTAATTTTAAATATTTCAAATGGCACAACTAACAAACAAAAAAAGAAATGAAAATTTGCAAATCTGATAAAACACATACCATTATATTTTCAAATTTACTGCTAGTCACCTAGACATCTCTTTTCTATTTATTTTAGAAGTTTTCTCAACGTTTTTTTTTGCTTTTTCTTTGAATGTAACAACTAAGGAAGCCTTTTAGGTGTATATATTTCGAAAAAATGTTGATAAGGTATGCGTGTAAAAATGCATCAGACGTGTCAATTAGGGAATATCGACACATCGTGCATTACAAGATATATTTAGATCCGTCTAATACCATTTAAACCATATTGAATTAATGCAAATAGGAAAATAATGATATAAATATAGTATATCCTTCCAGATCAAGTAGATTACGATATTTCTCCAGTTCGAGATAGTTAAATTTGAGATTTTCAACATGCGAGCTTTTGCGAGCATGTTAAAATCAGAAATTTAACTATCGAGAATGAAGAAATATCGTAATCCACTAGCAAACGGAAGGATATATTGTTTCTCCAATGACCTTAACCGAGTTTCAGGTGCATATTCGATGGTTCAGCACGCGGTTGTCAACGTTTGCCGCGCTATCTGAAAGCGTAGTAACGATGACGTCACAATAGACTTTATGAATGAAATGAAACGTTGCGGGAAACATCACGCATAAATTTAACCAACGTGTGGATTAAAAATAATACGTA
>MJUU01035606.1:66992-77883 GCA_002080025.1 Modiolus philippinarum | reverse complement strand
TTTTTTTTTTCGATTTTTTTTTTTTGTTTTTTGTTTTTTGTTTTTTTTGTTTTTGTTTTTTTTTGGTTTTTTGTTTTTTGTTTTTTTTAGTTCTTTGTATTGATGTTTTTTTTCTTCAATCCACAGTTATTTTCTCTCTTTAAGCCAGTCAATGATTATCAAAGTCCAGTGATTCACTATTTTCTTAAAACACAAGTTGCAGTTCTTCAATGACAAGGTGATATTGTGCCGTCCTTGAAAATACAACTAAACATTCACAATTTTCTATAAATTTGTAATTCATTGTTTTAAATGTACCCGAACGGTCAACAGAAAATTTGTTTTCAAACAAGAGGAGATTGAAAATATTCTCTTTGTGGAAAACAATGAAATTTCATGGATAATTTCGTTGATTTTCACCTTAGTCATCTATCCCTCATAAAATGGCGCGGAAAGTAGTTTTTTCTCAGTTGCTTATTTAATCTTCTTTTAAGTATATATCCTGGCTTGTGGTTAGAATGCAAAGATTTCCTCCATCTACCTACCTCCGTTTTCAAATACCAAATGAATGAAACTGCTCTTCTTGGCAAAAAATACATACATTCTGTACCTTTTTAAAAACGTATCTGTAAAGTAGAGCTCTATTGTTTTAATTGTTGAAAGTAAGTTGGGAATATAATTACAAGGAAACGAAAAAAATCAAATGAAAGTCAAATCTTCAGTTACAACTCCATTTTAAGTAAGGAGTATGTAGAAAAAAAAAATGTTAGTACAGTAAAACTGTCTCACTGTTAATTACAGAAACACCAATAGCAACATCACTACCTACAACAGCAAAACCACCACTAACAACAAATGTATATTTACAACTCGATGTCTATGAAGCATGTATTTAATTTATTTTTTTTTTATCTTTTCAGGGGACTAATTTTTTTAAATAAAATACTTTTTTCAAATTTCTACTGACTGAGTTCCTCGTACATGTAGACAAATATATAATTTCATTTTCTGAAAAAAAAAACACATTAACGGTATCGAAAAAAATATATAAATACTGTCTTCAAACTGTTTTTAATCATAATACTGACCTGTCGATTAATTTGCTTATAAAATTAATTAATGTTAAACTTCAACCAAAGCTATTGTGTATGTGACTTTTAAATGAACGAATCAACATTTGACGTCAGGATGATTTTGTCCTTGAACTATCGCAGGATTGGCAATGTTTACCTACCCGTCTAGCCATGTAAAAATGCTATATTTTGTGGTTTTACCATTATTTATTCCTGGTGTTAAAACAGATAATATAAACACTTACACCTTTCATCATAATTTAAATCTAAATGAAAGTGTTCTTATACTTTAAACATGGTTATATTATATCCAAGTATTTCGGAAGTTTACAAAATACTACAATGTACTAAGTGACTGTTTGTGGTTTCATCCATGTGTCATAGATCTAGTTTAATCCGTATTTGTTGAGCAATTATAATACACTGCATGGCTATTAATATATATATTTTTAAATAATTCGTAAACTTGAAGAAGCCTTTCTTCTCACCAGATCATATTTTACGACATGTTAAATTAACTACACCATATCAAAGTTTTAAGTTCTCTGATAACAGACATTTTTGTAAACAAATAGAAATAAAATAAAATTTTATAAGGGATGTTTTCTGTATATAAATTTCCATCAGTTGGAGTGTTAATTATGTCATGTATATTTTTTTTCTCTTCCCTTTCTTTCATTTTTTTCCCTTTTTGAATGAATTTCGGAAAAAAGGTGAAAACAAAAACTTAAGAAATAATATAAAACAATACAAGTCTATACAGTTTGATTTTGAAACTTGTATGTTTTTACCCACATTTTAATATCCTTTAACTTTGATTTAAAACT
The DNA here is from genome assembly GCA_002080025.1 of Modiolus philippinarum. NCBI lineage: Eukaryota > Metazoa > Mollusca > Bivalvia > Mytilida > Modiolidae > Modiolus > Modiolus philippinarum. Next base: position 76,004 of record MJUU01035606.1, on the reverse strand, counting down.
GATTTGATTAAGTCATAAATTTGAAATTAGTATCATCTAATTAGACATAGCAAAATTTGAATAAATAATATTTATTATAAACTTGTACTACACTTCGACCCATATAATAGGCTCCATACAGGAGGAAAAAACTAAAAGGAATCAAAATATAAGTAATTGATATATCTTTTATTATTATAGTGTTTACATGGAGATAACTCTGTTCCGAAATCCAGACAATTTTAGAGTTTTTTCCTTGAGAAGAAGGCGTTTATTTATCTTCTTGACATCTTGATATTTTGTAATAACATTTATCAGTAAGCAAAATTTAGTATTCATTTTCCTCAGAGGGTATTACATATGACAAAGCAAAACCAAGTGTGCCTTTTCGTAAATCAGACTGATTTTTTGTTTGTTTGTTTTTTGTTTTGTTTTGTTTTTTGTTTTGTTTCGTTTGTTTGTTTGTTTGTTTTTGTTTTGTTTTGTTTTTGTTTTTGTTTTGTTTTGTTGTTTTGTTTTGTTTTGTTTTGTTTTTTTTTCTTGTTGTTTTTTTTTTCTTTGTGTGCTTTTTTATTGTTTGGGGAGGATATTGTTGTGGTGGATGAATTTTTAAGAAGTCGATTATTGCATTCAGATGTAAATTCTGTACAACAATATTTAAAAAGAAAGGGGATGTTTTTCGACCTTCTCTTTATAATATACCAATCAACAAAAGCAACGTCCACCTTCTATGATCCACAATACATTTTCTAATCGGAATGGTAGAACTAAAAATTATTGTTGTAGAGAAGACGAACTTTTATTCTTTCGTTGCATATTTGTCGTTGCTTAGGCGAGACTTTTTTCGAACCAGTGGTCAGGAAATTTTTGCGCATTTCAACATTGGCGGCCTAGTTTGTGTGCTTGCTCGGGTAGATACTCGAGTAAGTGGTACTCGGGTAGCCTTTTGCACAAATGACAAACCCTACTTCAGAGTAAATTCCAAAATGGCGACGATATTTATAAAATAAAGATTATTACCACAAAATACAGTAGATGACCTTATTTGTACCACAGGGCATGTAAATTAGCAATAAAATACATTTTGAAATATCTCCATTTGGCGTTAAATATTTTTCTGAAAACTTATACCAAGGACGCACGTTCTTGCTTATACTCAGCAGCCCTTTTCACAAAAGATCTTACGATAAATTTTAATTGTAAGTCAATAGAAGGTGTGAAAGACTTGCGACTAATTTTTATCCTAAGATTTTTGGGAAAAGGGTTCCAGGAATTTATGCTTGTTTTAGTTAGATATCAAATGGAATACGCTGGTGAGGTACCACCTGCGTACCCAAACCATTTTGAAAAAATCAAAACTGCCGTTGTTACTTTATGTGCCAACTGACAGAATATGAAGACTTGGTGCCTTTTTTCGTGGCAATAGCCGTTAGCACACATGTATATGGCACATGAACAGGAAATTTTACCCCACGTGTACTTCATGTGTCCACTGACTTGTTTTTCGTAATGTGAAATTTACTATACTAAAAATAAGATATTTTGTAAAAATAGAGACAACCTTCGTCGAACGTAGCTCTGTCTTAACAATAATTTGATACAAAACTGTTTCTTTGTATCTTACATGCATATCCTCTTTCTGTGATTACACATTGCAAATAATAGATCCTAGTACTGCTGAGGTGGCAAAAGTTGCCAAAATGACCATCCACATAAGCAGTTGTACCTTATGTGCATTTTCTTCGCATTTCTTATCATAAAACAAACATAGCGTGCTACACAATATGCATACATGTACAATGATCTAAACAAACTAGCGTAAAAGAGTACAATTTCTTTACGTTTCTACTACAAAATACTGGCCATACATATTGTTTATACCAGACGCATGTGCAGTAGAAACTTTTTTTCAACGTCATACATTTCGTTATTCATCGTCGCCATTTTGGAACTCGAGAAACCCTGGGTCGACTTCGATTTGAAAAACTCGAGTAACTCGTTTACAAAGTCGCACCGTTCGGACAGAATATTTTTGTGAAATAGTTATCCGAGAGGTAATCTTCAAAATGGAAAGAATATCAATTTCAGTATTGAGCGAGTTGTTAAGGGTGTTTCGTCCCAATTTAAATATTTATTAAGAAAACCTAATATCGTGGCAGGATTACGGTTTAGCCAAATTAAAAATTAATTGCCTTGTCGATCTGTTATCGTAAAACATAAGAATACAGACGCGGATCCAGGGGATTCAAAAAGGGGGGTTCCGATTTAAAAGTGAAAGGAAATTTCGCCGAGCGGAGCGATGCGCGAAATTATTTGGGGTTTTTCTTAGTAAACATCAGGATATTCATTAAAAAATACATGATTGTCAGAAAAAAGGGGGGTTCCNCCCCCCCCCCCCCCCCCCCCCCCCCCCCCCCCTGGATCCGCCAATGGAATAAAAACATAGTTATTACAGACCTCTGTTCACTTAATAGTCCGAAATCGGGGCTTTCCTAAATCCTATATTTGATCAAACATTACATTTATTGACGCAAAATTTAATTGTTACATGCATTTTCTTCAGTCATGTATGGCTAGATCCGAAATGTACCATTTTGATATAAATATCAGAAGAAATCAACATCGAATCCACGTATTTCGTATTTCCAGTTCCAATTTATCATCATTTTTACAAAATCAGAAGCATTATTAGTGCCGGTTATAATGCATTAAGTCGAAATACGAAAAAAAGTCGTTTTAATTATTTTGTTGCTACTTTTTCTCCGCCATCTGGACTATTTACTCTACTCGATTAAACCTGCCCCTGGTCTAGGTAGAACTCGAGTAGGTTCAAAAGGTCAAATTGATGACGTTGCAGAGTAACTCGCACCGTTCGATTGGAACTCGAGTAACTAGAGTAACCCGAGTTAAGCAAATCGAAGTCGACCCTGGTTATGAAGTAGGTACCCGGGTAGGAAACCGAAGAGTTTGTGTCTAACTCGAGTAACTCGAGTTCCTACTCGAGTAGTCACAAAAAAAAGGCTGGCGAAATCAGGGTAAATGGCGGTCGGAAATGAATTTTCATTATCCGTTGATAAAATCAATACATTGTTGCTAACCTATCCAAAAACACAATTCTGGAACTTTGACGTGTTTCAAATCGACGTCATGACTTCAAATAACTAAGTACCGGTCGACAGACAGACATGATGAAGTAAGAAATTACATACAAAGTGAAATAAAAGATATCGTGCAGATTTCCAACAGGATGACACACAGACTCACAGATTGACAAGGCGGACAGAACGACAGGAATACATGATAAAGCAAGACAGGTAAAATCCATTTTGCAGCATCACTGGTGAAAAAAATATGTGCTTTTATATATACATGTAGTGATTAACGTCCAATAACCAATATTTCAGCTATATCAGGAACAGAACAAGCTAATTGATAAAACATTTTTCATAAAAGAAAAAAGAAATAAAGGTAGAAGGGAAAGAGGAGAAATGGGTAGGGGCAGGAAATTTAGACTTCTATACGACTGGCAACGAGTCTGTTCTTCTTAGAAAAATATACAAGGGATTTTTAGTCTGCATGGAGCATGGTGTTTCTTCACACAGTTTGGCTTCAACGGTTCATGGTCAGGCTTTCCGTATTTTGACTTTACTTCCCCGCATAGACAGCACATTCCCAATGCACCACATCAGGAAGCATCTTGATGCTCTGTAATCTGAGGTGCCGGGAATGGTCGACAGTTGGGAATATAGTTTAGCATTTCGCCCTATTGGAACACTTTCAGAGATCTTCTCTGAGACTACTGGGCCTAATGAAATTAAACTTGACCGCGATAGTCATTGGTTGACCCCCTGCAAAAAGATGATTTCCAGCAAGTCTGTCGCCAGTTTTAAGCATACACATTCCTTCACAAGTTTTTACTTGATATTTGATACACCGGTCCGTTCTTTTTTAGCATATTGTATGTACTTCACTGCAATTTTGATATGTGATTGTTTGCAATGTTTCACTATGCCAGAAAGTGTAACTTGCTTGATATTACACTATTTTTACATTTTGGATGAAATCCATGGCTTAAGATAAAATCGAAAATTTCTGGGACAAATTCTGAAATGCCTTACTACAGAGTAAGCCAGTTCGGATTAGGCAATTATATTGCTAGAATATTTTGCATTATCAATTATAGAAGATACGGCCTGACAAACAATTTAATAATTCTGAGATTTAATCTTATAAATACTGATGCAATACCCATTATTTCAACGTTTTTTAATCTTCAGTTTATTAATTAGTTGCACATTTTTGCATTCAAGTCATAGCCAACGCAGAGAGCAAGTCGAAACTGCATAAAAGTTTCATCATCTTTTTATTTTCACTTGAATAAACTCCGCGTTCCTTGTATCATTGAATGTGTCCACTCCTCGTTCAATTGTATCATACTCCGCGGTTTTTTGTGCCAATAATTACGCACACTGGTTGGGTAAATCTCCAAATAAAGATATAACGAGTGAATTCCGGGAACTGATACTTTCAGAAAATGTCCAGTAGATACTAATGAAAAGACGGAATCAAAAATGTTTTGGATATCTTCTTAAACATGAACGTCCCATCACTTTGATTGGAGACATAGCCGTGAAAAATAGCAAACTTGGATGTTTTAATCGTTTCCCACAGTTTATTAAAGGGTCTTGGGAAGTTAAATTTTACCTGTGAATAACTTATTATATGTAAAATAAATATGACATTTTATTTACAGCAATGTCATACGCTTTGTTGACTTATTTATAAAATCTGTACCCACCCTACCGCATGTAAACAAATAAATGCTCCGTGTTTTTTTGTGCCCGCTCCGGTTCTGTGTATCGGAATACCCGGCGTGAAGCCTAGATACAATTCATAATGGAGAGAATCTCCATTCTTAGGGATATGAATATGATTCAGTATCCTATCTGACATGTCTAAAGGATGACTTACTATTATATTCTGCTAGAAATGCCATATATTTTCGTATAATAAATAAATATAGTTTTGCTTTCACGGGAATGCGACCTCATATCCCCTAATAAGCTAACCTATCAAGTTGCAAGAATTACCTGGATGTTTTAGTAGAACATATTTGGTTAAGAATCTGTTGAGGTTAATATAGTTTTTTTACACCGTTCTAGTGCTGCTAATAAGGAATTAATTTCCGAAATGGCCATACAGCTCATTAAAGTTATTGCAGTTGGAGTAAACATATGTGTTATGGTCTCATGTTCATTTACTCCATATCCTTTCGTAAAATATTTAATGCAGGAGTTTGTCTTTTATTGCAGTGGAGACTTGGTAAAACAATTCCCCGTGGTAGAAATGTATGCTCTTTATCATTTTAGATATGGTGCACTTGTACATGAGATAATATATCATGTGTACACTTTATTCAATTACTATTATCCAAATGTATTTGAATTCTAAAACCTAAGGATTAACTCCCTCCATAGTAGTTTTGTCCTTAGCTATAATTGATATTACTAATTATTCGGATTTCGTTTGATTTTATGCATTTAAACATTTTTTGAATATGAATTTCCTTTGTTTGGGTTTTAGTGCTGCTGATGAGGAATTAATTTCCGAAGTGGCCATACAGCTCATTAAAATTATTGCAGTTGGAGAAAACATATGTGTCATGGTCTCATTTACTCCATATCCTTTCGTAAAAAAATACAGTCTTATCTCTGGTAGAATTTGTATTCCCGTAAATTCACACTTCAAATTTTACAAAGTAGCTCCCAACCCTTATTCAACCCCCAACCCCATCTGAGGGATACCATATAATGAATTCACAAGAATGTAATATTCTTATTAGGTAATATTAGTAATGAATTAATCATTTTAGTCTCAATTACAAATGTGACACAACCTTCTTCACTGGTCGCTTCCTCTATGGATGTTAGTATTTGTGGGCCACTGAAATAGGTTAAGACATTGAGCTTAGAAATAAACAGGTTGTATTTTCAGATGCCACATCATTAAGATTTGAAGATTTGAATTATAAATAATTTTCAAGGTAGTTGCCATTTATGTAGTCTTCTGACTTTCCTGTATCCTGTCGTTGAGTGATGGTTTTGCATATAAATAGCTCTATAATTCTGACAAAAATACAGAATTTGATATAAAAACAATACATAAATACCAAAATTGTTGTAAAGGAGTAGGTTCGGTAAGGCCCGTTTTTGGCCGAAAATTTGAAGAAAAGCTAAAAAAAGACCTGTGGTGGTTTTCGAACTCTATACTGTCTACTTTAATGGATCCAACTGGTTTTGGGGTATAAATTCAACAAATTTGGTCAAGTAAGCCAATAAAACATAGCATAAAATGGAAAATTGCTGAAAATGGCTGAAAAGGCTTGATNGGGGGGGGGGCATAAAATTGGCTAACATTTTGTACACTGAATAGCTTCATATATTATATTTTGTTAAATACATTAAAGTAAGCCCGTAGTGTGTAAATTGTCGTCTGATGTTAGGTTTTGGCATGATGCAAGGTCTATCAAAATATAAAATAAAGAAATACTGGAAAGCAATTTATACAATTCATGAAAATGATGTTAATCAATAAAGGTATCATTGTGTTATGTTTTTAATATTTTTATTTATAGATCCTCGGTAAGTCATATTGGCCTTCGGCTTGCGCCTCAGGCCAATATGGCTTACCTCGGATCTACTACAATACCAATATGAAAACCATTACGCAATAATACTAAATTATATGACATGGTTATTTTCTATGTCCTTCAGAAAATTAAAAATTTATTTCACAATTTTTTTTCTACTTTTTGTTGTAAAATATGTTTATATTATATATACAAACTCTGACAAAAAATTTTATAATTTGTTATCCGTAATTAGAAAAGTTACCCATTAGGTGTCTATGTTAATTTCATTTTATTGGAGGGGTGAGATCGACTAATGTAACTAACTTCCCCTGTAAACAGACAGACATGTGCTTTAATGTAAAAACCACTAACCCATGGCCATGTGACCAGATAACTTACATATAAGATAGGTGAAATCTAGTCAGGCATGGTTGACGCTGGGCATAGATTTAAATAACAAAGGTTTCAGAACATTCATTCTAATGCAACATTTATATAACGAAGGTTTTATTGGTCAAAACTGACCGTCAATTCCACCATCTACACACCTCGGATAAAATGGGTTCCCTGTTCAGTCTGGTTCCTAATATTGTTACAAATTCACGAGTTAAAAATAGAACATGAAATTGATTTGTTGCATTAGAATCGCAATAACAGTACATTATTTGAATACCCGAGGGCGTCAATCTTGATTTGACGGTCAAAATATCCGTTTACAGGCTCCGCTACGCGTCGCCTGTAAACTGCATTTTGACCGTCAAATCTACGATTGACGCCCTCGGGTATTCAAATAATGTACTGTTATTGCTTAATTGTACCAGACTGCCTGTACATGTACAATATGCAATTTTATGCATGGTCTGTGCTAGTATCACTGATTTGACTTCTCTTCTTTGCAACTTCAATTGAAAAACAAAAAAACCAGAGGCTCCCAGGAGCCTGTATCGCTCACCTGGCTCTCAGTTGCCACAATCAAACGACATTGTAAGTTATACAGTAGATTTTCAGTCTCTTAAACTTTCGTAGCTCGAACACCACCAATATCTTGAACTGTCTTCAAAGTGTGATCATGTTTTCTATATTTCTTAGTTGGGCTTTTTTGACTTCCACCTTTTTTGGCAGCCATTTGAAAATGGCAGTCAAAAACAATTTTCAACTCCGGTTTTGAAGTAGTGACATCAATATCCACTTGGATACCAAATTTAATTGATATCGGATAATGATTATAATTTTCCCGCCTTTTTTGTGGCCATTTTGAAAACGGCAGTTAACGAATAATTTTTAACATCGGTTTTGAAGTTGCGACATCAATACCTATTTGGAAACCAAAGTTAATTGAAAGCGGACAATGTTGAATTTTCCCGCCTTTTTTGGTGGCCATTTTGAAAATGGCGGGCAACGAACAATTTTTACATAAGATTTGAAGTTGTGACATCAATACCTATTTGGAAACCAAATTTCATTGAAATTGGACAATGTTGAATTTTCCTGCCTTTTTTTGGTGGCCATTTTGAAAATGGCGGTCAACGGACAATTTTCAACACAAGTTTTAAAGTCACAACCTCAATATCTTTTTGGACACCAAATTTCATTTAAATTGGACAATGTTGAATTTTTCCCGCCTTTTTGGAAGCCATTTTGAAAATGGCGATCAACTAACTATTTTCAACACCAGTTTTGAAGTCGCCACAGCTTGGCAAACATTTTATCATGTTACACTTAACCTTCCTCTTCTATAGTTTTGGAAATAAGACGAAAAATAAGAAAATTTTGAAAATTTGGTGAAAAAAGGGCAATAACTCCTACAAGGATATATGGATTTTCCTCAAAATTGTAGGGTGGGTAGATCTTGATATGCTCAACATTTTAGCAGTTTACACTTGACCTCTATCTGTCACACTTTTTGAAATAAAAAAAAATTAAAAGAAATGCAAAAATTGTGAAAATTTTACGGAAAAAGGGCTATAACTCCCAGAGGAATTTTCAGATTTTCTTCAAAATTGCACGGTGGTTAGACCTTATCATGTTGATCATTTTCATTTCTGTCAGACTTTTGATATCTGTAATGGTTTTCGAGTTATTAGCCAAAAATTGCAATTTACCCCTATGTTCTATTTTTAGCAATGGCGGCCATGTTGTTTGACCAGCCGACCAATCGAACACAATTTTGAGAAGCCATACTCTGGTGATGATTCAATTTAAGTTTGGTTACATTTGGCCCAGCGGTTTCAGAGAAGAAGATTTGAAATCGTTGACGGACGGATAGACAGACGACCGACGACGAACGCATAGTGATGGCAAAAGATCACATGGCCGTTTAGGCCAGGTGAGCTTAAAAAAACAACAACAACAACAACAAAACAAAATAAAAAAGACAAAAAACAAACAAACAAACAAACAAA
>MJUU01035606.1:0-61500 GCA_002080025.1 Modiolus philippinarum | reverse complement strand
AAAAAAAAATTAAAAAATAACAACAGAAATAAAAAAAATAAAAAAATAAAAAAAAATTAAACAAACAAATAAAACAATCTGTAAATATATTGAAATATAAAAAAATGAGTTTACCTAACATATATTTATCATACATCCTTTTGTGTAAATGATTAGAAGAGTGTCGTCCACCTTTTCCCACTTCTCAAAATTTACTATTCCTTCTGTTCCCACATACCAATTCCTTTGATGTTTAATTTGTTTTTATAGTATTTAATGGTTATTAAATGTCACCTTTAATTTACCATTGTGCACATGTATTTTGATTTATTTTCCTTTTCTTTAAAGGAAATGCATAGAAATAAAGAAAAAAAAACATAATAAAATACAAGAAAATAAGAAAGTTTAGTTACTTTTTTAGGCTTCAGATCGAGAAAATATATTCGTAATTAATGACTAGTACAAAAATCCATTTAAAGGAAAAGATTATCAGTATTTTCCTTAATATAACTACATTGTATTTGATTTTGAATGAAAAGAAGTTTTGAATGAAAACTCTCCATTTCTATACGAATGTTAACTCATTTTTGTCTTATCAAAGAGTTATGGCCAATTTCCCGGTGAAAAGTTTTTTCAGCATACTAGTAAAATGTATCTGAATGCATTAATTTTTTTTTTTCAAAATTTATTATTTACACTGTCGCAACAAAATCCAAAACATTTTTATAGTTTTAGATAAAAAATTCAGCATCTGAACGTGTCAAATGGATGCAGTTTTGACATACTTTGAAAATTTTTGCAGATTTTTGTTAAAATTCGTAATATACTTCTTGAATCAAACCAATCTAAATGCCATTTTAAGGTCCAGTGTTTACACAATCACATGGAAAAATGTACAAAAAAGGGAAATATACAGCCATGTTCGACTGCTAATATCTCCGAAAAACATATAATTGTAGCATATATTAATTTTATTCCTAGGAAATATGCGTTTAAGAGAAAACATTAAACGGTTTCCGACTACATATTAGCATATTTTGAAAATGGCCCAGCGTAGGAACTAAATTAACGGGTTTATGGCAAAACTTATATCAGTGACTAAATTATATTTATATGTAATTTAAAAAGGCATATACAGACGGAAAATGCAAACTTATGAAATATTGTCATAACTCACAACCATCAAACTGGTTTTGATGGAAAATTCAAAATACCAAAACATAATTTACTTATATGCTAAGAAACGTGTCAACAGCATATTATGTAGTTTCAAAGCTATAATGTGCTTCAACTTAACTAACAGTCTTACTTTGAATATATAATGCACCGATTTATGGTTTATAACTACTGATGTTTTCCGACATATTTAATTTACAGGTACTATGTGTTTTCGTATATCTTTGCTTGACTTAAGACTGTATTTTTTAAGTGTTTACAAATATTACTTTTTTTTTTGCAGAAATATACAGTAAAGATTTCAAATTTACACGCAGTTAATTAAATATTGTTTATACAGTGTAATCCTTTGTTTGGTAAGTTTTCCACCTATTACCACATGAAATTTTAATTTTTCTTACCTGATATTTAAAAAGTGGTAATAGGAGGAATAAGTAGAAGTCTATAAGAGTTGGTGTTTTAATTCATGTCTTCAAATATCCCTTGATTATTTCTTTGTTTTGTTATTTTTGTCCCTTTTGGGAGGGGTCATTTTTTTTATCTTTTTTATTTTTGTTTCAATGTTATAATTTTACTTTCATATATTGTAACGCTAAGAACAGATTAATTCAATTTCTCTGACATTGCATTTTATCAGAAATAAACAAGATTGAATGTATCCCCAGTACTTATCAGTATTGGTAGAAATAACTTGACTAACCAGTTTAATTCTAATTGGCATGTAAATTATCATGTCGCGGTTTGCATTTACATCAAGCCACATGTTTGTCTGTTTTTGTTTATATAGGAAGTAAGTAACATCAATCGACTCACCCCACCAGATTGTTTAAGTTTTATAAAATAAAATTAACATAGACACCTTTTTAAATTACGTATAAAAAATTACAAAATTTTCGTATATATAATATTAACATATTTAGCTACAAGAATTGCAAAAATGTTGTTTGATGAATTTTTATAGATTTATAGAGATCAAATGTACTATAGTTGTATTTTTTACACTATATTTGCAATGGAATCATAAAAGGGGGAATAAATAAAAGTATTCCTCTTCTGGAACACTATCCACTCTATGACGTCATATTGCATTGAACTATAATAATACAATCGCGGTCTTTTTGCATTGAACTATAATAATATAATCGCGGTCTTTTGAATCGGTTAATGCGCTTTTTATTGACCTTGACTCGACCGATGGTCTCGGTGAACATTGATGTACAGGTCAATAAAAGTCCATAATTGTATAATATTGTACGCTAATTTCGACCTACATTCTTCCACACCCATACTAGATATATACCGCGCCCGTTTGGTTGTAATAATCATAAAATCATATTATCATTAAAAATATGGCACTTATACACTCGATCAATATGGGGTTTAAAAAAGTGCAAAGGATAATCTTGAACTCGGGTAAACCCTCGTTCAATAATACTTTATCGCTTCTTAAATCCTATATTGATCTCGTAGAAGTGCGGTAATTGTATAGTATCAAGCGGACCTAGTGGACGGTTGAGTATCTTCGACATGGAACATGACCTTTTTAATGTTTAATGTTATACCTCATATTAATCATATAAAGAACTCAATCTGCTTGTTTTATAGGAACACTTTGTCGAGTATACATGTATTCCCTCGTCGATTAAAAGTTTGGTTATTATATCATCCATCCGGTTGTCCATTTGTGAGGTGGTTCGAACTGATATATTTTTTTTGTTCGGACAATATATGTAAAAAAACAATGAAAAAAATACGGAGTAAATGCACATTAGAATATTCTTGCAAAGACAGGGTAGAACCAAGCAATACAAAGGCATTTTATTGTTCTTCTACTTGAAGTAGCCATGAAGACTTTGACAATAAGTGTTGCTCATTCCTCGTAGTAAGTTCGAGACGGCTCCTAGCACTGGTTTAAGCGGCCTTCATTTTTAATTGACCTGCAAAGCCACCTCCTTTCTTTATTTAGCCCGTGGATGCAGAATCTTCAACAAACATTGAAAATAACTGGCAAAGCGATTTTACAATCACTGTCATACGTTGCCCGACAAAAGTTCGTTTTCGGTAGAGTGTCCTCTGTTAAACTCAAACGAGAAATTGAAATATAAGACTTTGATTTCTGCTGTTCTTCAGTCAGTGTAACAGCAGGCAAATGTAACTGCTTATTGCTAAATATTAATTAACACAGGAACGTACAAAGCTTAAAAGAGTTTATTTCTCCGTTCTTGGAAAAAAAAGGTAAGTGTTGTTCGTTGCGTCCGATATTTAAATCTATTACTCCTCTTAAACGACTGAATAAAATTTGGTGAAACTTGCAGCGAATTTTTATCATATTAAGCCAAAGTGCAGTTTCCACTTTAGATTTTAATCTGACCAATGTTTTTTTGTTTCTCACAGCAAATTTTAAGGACCTTTATTTTTAATTTTGATTTTAAGGAATGTTCATTATTATAGGGGACACTGATATACTATCCTCCTAAAAAATATATGAAGTTTGATGAAATTTCAACAAATTTGTATCCCATGATGCAATGGTACCCCTCCTGTATTAGATTTTGATTTGACTCTAAAAATAAGGACATTGCCTTTCGTGTATCTCAAGTAGGGGGCATCAATTAGTAAGCTATGATCATATTTCTAGTTTTTAAATAATTCTTTAGCGATACTAAGTGCGGGAGATAAACAGCACCATAAACCTGTTTTCCCTATGCACTTTTCACCTGAAGTTGTACATGTTAATCAATTACAGCTAAGTACACATATATAAGTTTATTTGAGGCAAAAATATTTTTTGTTGATGTTCAAATGATTTGAATTTTGCATGTTTGATTATGGCAGCGGAAGGTATCTATTGTTCCTTGTAAGGGAGTAAAATGCAGTTGAACTCAGATGGCTCTATGGATGTCTCGAACACTTCATATTTAATCTCGATCTGTCAAAGACCCCCTTAGCTGGAACTGTTTTCATCGGAAATTTGGGTTTTTGAGCCGTCAAAATTCGACTGTATATTATAGTGAATTAAAATCTTTTAACTTCGGTATTTAGTTATTTGTTACCACTGGGTCGATGCCACTGCTGGTGGACTGTTAGTCCCCGAGGGTATTCACCAGCCCAGTAGTCAGTACTTCGGTGCTGACCCGAAAACCGATTATATTTGGAACCTTACAATATCTAAATTTTTGGAAATTTTGTTGAAAACTAAGGAGTATCTCCCTCATGCAAAGCTCCGTCCTTAGCTGATTTTGGCTTTACATTTAGATCATATTGGTTATTTGTTCTCTATCAGTTTTTAAACATCTTTGAGTTTCTGGTCTTCCAAATGTTTAGATTTTATCTGCACTGATGAGACATAAATTGTCGAAATGCGCATATGCAGAAAGTAAATTCACAGTAACTTCGGTATTTAGTTATTTATCAGTATCTATTTTTTTTTGTGTGACGTACATGTATGGATAAAACCAAAATGACGTCCCTTGTCGTTAGATAATATGCAAATATTCCATGCTGTGAAAAGTTTTATTGATTCTGTGTACATTCAAATACTACTGACAAGTCAGATTGGTATGCGCGGTCCGGAGGACTGGATTATCAAACAGTCATGTTTAATAATGCTATATTCTCTCCAGTTCAAAACTCGACCACTTCTTTTTTATACTATATATATTTTTATCTATGAATATATATGCTTTTTTCTTTTTTGATTTACTTTGAAATGTAGGTGTTTATATTAAACAATGTGAAAATTATCGAATGTTGCAGAATATTAAAATAGATAATTTCAAAATAAAATGTATACTTCAAAAAGTTCATTAGCGGAATCATGCTCCGGGGTTCGAATTGCCCCCTTTTTCTGGAAAATTTTCGCATTTTGAGCAGAATTTAGGTAAAAATTGACAAAAATGGTACAAGAAACTACTGGACAGCCCCTCCCCTTTTGTAGAAACCATTTGACCCCCCTCCTTTTCGAAGTTCAAAGGCTGCATCTACCGGTGAGTTGTCATGTAGACTAAAAATTTAGAGGGATATCGGGATTGGCCACCAGAGCTAGCTCAAAAACATTTACAAAACTGTTAAAGCATATCTTGAAACCGTCTAAAATATTAAAATATATATTTCAAAATATTACTGTATGACTGGGAAACACTTTCCAAAAAGTAATCAAAATATTCTTTTCCGAATATTTTTTTAAGAATGTTTAACACAGAGTTTTTCGACAATGTTGTTGGTGCCAACCTTGGAGCATATCATGCTAATCCTAAATGCTTTTCAGAATTAGAAAATTTGTGGTCGTGAAGCCAATATCCACTTACCAATGACATCTTATGTGTTTTGATCAACAATTTGACATTTTGCAGAAATATCGATAAATATCGTTTGCCCAGGCTTTTTTTCTTATAGTATATATGGTAGGAAGTTGTTTTTACAGATCATTTGCACATATAGTGAAGGTATGCCTTTTGGTGATGATTTTTATTTTGATGCATTTTTTTTCTGAAAAATATGCATTGTTGATCTTTGTCGTCTTTTATGTTGCAATTTTGTTCAGGGGGGATGCAAAGTTTGTCTGTCCAAGACCTCGTGCAATATTTGTTGTAGAAAATTTTTATCGTGTAGATCATTTGAGTTGTACATTGATTTTGATTTCGGTGCATTTTTGGAAGCCTTGATTAATAAGGTGGTTAAACTGATAACTTTTATCAGGATATAATTCACTTAATTGGTACATGCTCTGGCGTAACGAACTAAATATGAAACATATGCTCTAATTGCAGGATAAGGTGGCATATTACTGTCTATGTTTCGGAAATTGATAATTTCTAAATCAAAGTCGTCCCATTTGTCATATATTTTAATACTGGTATAACCATTTTCGTAAAAAATAAGTATAAAAAATGTGTAGATCTAGTGGTTTCTGTTGTTTCTTTTATACTAATTTTTTAGTATATACTAATGAGTTATATATGCTATTAAATGAAAGAACACCATCAATGTATACATAATTGATTGTTCTTCCGTAAATGGATGTTTTCCGTGTAAGACAGCTCATAGAAGACAGGGTCGCGTGAAGCTCTCTTACGCGGGTAAAAGTCCAATCCAACGTTGCGATTTGTTCGACGTCACAATTGTTGCCACAATAAACTTCATGGATAATTTGACGTCACAATTGAGAATTCCACAAGAAATAGCAACATTTACTTTCTTTTGGGCTGGTTGTTGTATTTTACTGAAGAAATATGTTGCTAAATTCGACCAAAATTAAAGATCGGGACATCTTCCACACGTTTGAGAAATTCTACGTTTTTTACCCTCGTTTCACTCGGGAAAAGGCGGAATTTCTCACTCTCCTGGAAGTTGTCCCTTATCTTTAATATGGTCTTGTATAAAAACCTATTTATCTAGCATCTTTTATCATATAGGCTTTTATAAGTTCCTGAAGAAAACTAGTATAGTAGCAGTATCAGAACTAATGGTAAGCTAACAAACGTTGTATTGGGTTTGTTGAAATAGTTGTGGAATAGAATAATACATTCGTTCGCAGTGTAAAATGACCCTGGTAGGATCGATGCACGCGACCTCATCTTACACGGGTAAATGGCCAACCATAAGTGTTCATTCTTGTGATAAAACAATCATTATTATGGCTAAACGTCATAAAACACCTGACTTCACAATGTAAAGTACATTCAAATGGCGACGACTTTGTTCACACGGTATATGTTTGCATGTGTTTGTTTTCGTATTTTGCGGAAGAAATAGAAACTTGCATTCGATCAAAGTCAAAGATCTGGATATCTTTCACTCGTGTAAGAACCTATACATCTTTTCCTCTCGTTTCGCATCGCAAAACTCGATAAAGGACGAAATTTCTTACACTTGTGAAAGTTAGCCCGACTTTTAATCTGATATTATCTTATGCAAGATCCTATTTATCTAACATCATTGAGAGTGAAAGCTCGAGAAATTTCAGACACCTAAAGGTAAGATTTCAATATTTCTCTGACGAGGCTTGCCGAGTCAGAGATCAATTGAAATTTTATCCGAGGGTGTATGAAATTTCTTTATCCTGCATTTTCAACGGTGTTTGATTGTTTTTGTCACAGTTGTAAGCAAAATACAAGTTTCTGTACAACCAGAATATTGTAGGCGTCCGCCATGTCTTAACAACTAACTATGACGTCGACGACGTCATAATGTATTTTCTTCACGTGAAATTCTAATCTCACCATTGTCTTAAATGTTAGAAAATATTAATCTAACACGAGTGGGTGTGCGAGACAAAGAAATCTCACACACACATGGGTAAGATTAAGGTAGTCTCTGACGGTGCTTCGCCGAGTCAGAGACTACCTAATCTTGCTCAAGCGTGTGTGAGATTTACCTTGTCTCGTACACATTCCCGTGTTTGATTTTTTTTTCTCACCCCGCCAACACGAACACGCAGTTGCTCATTTTGACATCGGACATCATGTTTCGCACTATCAAGCATGAAAGTCTACTGACACTTAATATTTAAGCATATTGCATTACACAATTATTTACTTGCTTATTGTGACTTACTGTGGCTTTTCATTTGTGTTTACTTATACACTAATCTGAAATTTGACGTTTCTGACTTTTTTTTAACTTTTGTTTACTTACAGGAGTTACGTCCCCCTTTTATGACGTCATAAGATTTGAGGGGATTTTTGAATGTTGAGTAATACGTTATTTTCATAATTATCTGGCACATATAATAGTTGTCAAGAATTAAAGACACAGTTTTATAAGTCGACGTTGTTGGCAAATGTGCTTATCTAAAAGAAAAAAAAGACAAGAAGGCAAGTGCAATTTGAATGTCAAGCGGACACAACAAACGCGGGAAAAAAATCGTGTAGGTGTTCTCACAAAGGCGGGTGGGTCAGACGGAAAATGGGTGGGCGAGACAGAGAAATCTCACCCAGGCATTGGCTACACAGAAAGCACTACAGATAGGGTGAGAAACGATAGTCTTATAATCTTACTTTCTTCAAAATGAAATCTATGTAAGACTACTTGAACAAGCTTAATTCAGAAAAAGTAAGTTTCAGGTTGTATTTTATTTTGATTTAAGTAAATATAAACTGCTTCATCAGACTGAAAATTCATGCTGTCTATAAATTTCTAGTTTACCAATTCAATCTGACCATACTTTTTATATAACTTATACCAATCTTTCAAAGTATATATATTCTCATCGTGAAAAGGAGATTGAATTCCGACTGTGTTTTTCTTCGTCACAACACCTACAATATAAAAGTAAAAAATAGTCTCATGTGAGCTATGCATCCTAAATGTGCAATTGTTCAGATGAAGTGATTGCCCGAACGTTATTCATTACCGCTCCTTTTTTACTACGAAGTTGATTATAAAGTCCCCAGAGATTTCAGTCCTTTATGCTTATGTACACTTTCATTGGTTGAATGAAAACAAGTTTTATGCAAATGATAAAAGACAGACTACTTGCAACTTTTGTTTTATCGGTAAATTTGTTAAAATCCCGACCTTCTATTCAATCCCTATGCATATAATTTCATGGCTTGAGTGAAAAAGCAACATTAACCATTTCGAAATAAGACTTTCAAAAAGGAGAAATTTTTTCTTTTCGCTCAACAAGTTAGATTAGAAAAAAAATATCCTTCTTGTTCTCGGTCTTTCATTCTCGTTCATTACTTTGATTTTTTTATGTTCATTTCGTTGTCTCTCACAACACTCTTATCAATTTTTAATTTTGGCTCCATCAAATAAATCACTATTTTGGTGTATGTCCAAAATTAGAACCACAATATTTTATTCATTTCCATTTAAATATTCGAATACTGTAATTAAAACCTTAAAATCTAAAAGGTGCTGGTAAGATAAAGTTTCTACAAACTTAGTATTTAGTATTTTTATTACTATTATTATTTTTTTATGTTGTTATCATTACCGGACAATTTGGCATCTTATTTGCGGAAAATTTAAATAAATTGAATTCGTTATCAACAGATATTTTGAACATTATTTTATTTTAATTATTTCTTAAGAATCTTAATTCCTTAATTAACAATGAAGGGATACCGATAAAGTCAACATTCAGATATCTCAGTTTTAATTAATTGTCTTTCAACAAATTCTAATCGCGGATTTTGGTAATCTTTGATCCTTAAATTGAATCCATTTAGACAGTGTACATTTTGGATATAAGTGACACAATCTTAACCAGCAGTGTGTGTTTATCTATTTTTCTATAGTATCATTTCTATGGACAACGTTAATCTCTGTAATTTATATATTGTTGTTGTATTACTTTTTATATCAGTTAAGGTTAATAGTTTGGTTGCGCCGGACTTGCAAAATAAAAGTTATAGAACGAAAATATTTTCCTTCTTGATTCTGAAACCGGAAAGCCTATATTCCTTGGTTATATGATTGTTTTTTTCTTTTGTTTTTGTCCCCTTTCCTGTCTTGTTTATTATTGTTTTTGCTTCTGTTTTTTTTTTTTTTTTTTTTTTTTTTTTTTTTGGTTTCCTTTCCTGTTTGTTTGTTTGTTAGTGTTGTTTTCTTTTTGTTTTGCTTTTTTTTCGGAGGTCTAGCACATAATAACGAGAATAGGCAATTCATCTATCATATTGAACCAAATTTTAGCCACACCACAATATTTCTTGAAATTTATAAATGCTTACCACATCCAGCCTAAAAACAATGGACATGCACAACTCACGCATTTGGAACATGTTGAGACATCGAACGATTTTACTTCGTATTTATCAAGAAATTTCAATAAATCGCTTCTATGTTCTCTCTTGTATTCCTGTTTAAAACAAAATGCATAACTAGTAAATTATACATCTGCGTCTTAATTTAACACGCCGAAAAGCAAAAACCAATGGTGGCTAATTATATATATATGTTGTGTACAAATTGTAATTTTGTACAAATTATGATTTATGAATGCTAATTTTGTACAAATTATAATTTGTATTTTCAGTTTGTACATATTACAGGTTGTACAAAATTAGCTTATACAAATTATAATTTGTACAAAATGAGTCCTAAAATCACTTATAATTTGTACAAAATCTTACATCATTAGCTAAACTTTGTTTCAAATGATGAATTTAATGCAAACATGATTTATCTTCTAATGATAGACAAATATTCACTTAATTTCTCTAAATGATGCATAATTAATTTTTAGGTAGAAAAAAATATTACTAGAGCAATGCAGAACCATGTCCAATCAAATGCTTTACAAAAAATTCCTGAAAGGATAGTGTATTGCAACTACACCAATTCAAGGATCATGTGACAATTTTGATTTCTCTGTGTTGCTAATCTATTTACTCTTAAAGCTGTGCAAATAATTGTCGTTTCATGCAGAAATATTTAAATAACCAATTACCGAAATTATTGTGAATTTACTTTCTGCATATGCGCATTTCGACAACTTATGTCTCTTCAGTGCAGATAAAATCTAAACGTTTGGAAGACCATAAACTCAAAGAGGTTTAAAACTGATAGAGAGCAAATAACCAAAATGATCTAAATGTAAGGCCAAAATAAGCTAAGGACAGAGCTTTGCATGAGGGAGATACTCCTTAGTTTTCGACAAAATTTACAAAAATTTAGATATTGTAAGGTTCCAAAAATAGTCGGCTTTCGGGTAAGCACCGAAGTACTGACTACTGGGCTGGTGAATACCCTCGGGGACTTACAGTCCACCAGCAGTGGCATCGATCCAGTGGTAATAAATAACCAAATACCGAAATTACTGTGAATTTACTTTCTGCATATGCGAATTTCGACAACTTATGTCTCTTCAGTGCAGATAAAATCAAAACGTTTGGAAGACCATAAACTCAAAGAGGTTTAAAACTGATAGAGAGCAAATAACCAATATGATCTAAATGTAAGGCCAAAATAAGCTAAGGACAGAGCTTTGCATGAGGGAGATACTCCTTAGTTTTCGACAAAATTTACAAAAATTTAGATATTGTAAGGTTCCAAAAATAGTCGGCTTTCGGGTAAGCACCGAAGTGCTGACTACTGGGCTGGTGAATACCCTCGGGGACTTACAGTCCACCAGCAGTGGCATCGACCCAGTGGTAATAAATAACCAAATACCGAAATACTGTGAATTTACTTTCTGCATATGCGCATTTCGACAACTTCTGTCTCTTCAGTGCAGATAAAATCAAAACGTTTGGAAGACCATAAACTCAAAGAGGTTTAAAATTGATAGAGAGCAAATAACCAATATGATCTAAATGTAAAGCCAAAATAAGCCAAAGACAGAGCTTTGCATGAGGGAGATACTCCTTGGTTTTCGACAAGATTTACAAAAATTTAGATATTGTAAGGTTCCAAAAATAGTCCGCTTTCGGGTCAGCACCGAAGTGCTGACTACTGGGCTGGTGAATACCATTGGGATACTACTGTTAAATTTATAATTAAGGTTTTTCTATTGATATTACAAAACACATTGAAATAAAAACGCAAATATATGTAGCTGTATTAAATGGCAACACATTCTTGTTTCATTAAATTTTATCCATTGTAGAAAAGTCCCCTCTCAGCCGATGCCAATATTGGAAGGATGAATAAAGGATGAATAAACACGCAAACATACAACAATACTATTGATGTCATCTTAACAGTGGAGCTTTGATGGCTCCGAATAGAATCGCTCACACACCAAAGATGTTTCAATAAAATGTAGCCCCAAAGTGTTAATTTTCTAATATAATTGTAACTTGATAGTTTGAACTGCCCTTTAACTCAAGCTGTTTTCATAAATTCCTTCGAGCTCTGGAAGTTAGACTGTATAAATGACATTATGTTCATGTTTGTAGTTTTTGTTATAGTTCATGAATTGCTCTGATAATAATTTTTATGGCTAGAAATTAATTGTACAAAATGTAGTGAAATTGTTCTTTTACATATTTATTAAAATTGAATAATATTTTCAGTAATTTCATCATTTGAAATAAAGTTTAGCAAAATGATGTAAGATTTTGCACAAATTATAAGTGAATTTTTGGCTAATTTTGTACCAATTAAAATTTGTATAAGCTAATTTTGTACATATTGTAATTTGTACAAATTGTGATACAAATTATAATTTGTACAATTTTTTTTTGTACAAATTATAATTTGTACAAAATTACAATTTGTACACAACATATATATATGTACCGGAGAGGAAACTACAATGTACCACAATGTGCTGATATAAAATATCAGATCTAACAACTTTGGGTTACTTTAATTATTCAAGGGCCTTTGGTCAATAGAGTAACAGAGATCGGTTGCTAATAAATGGGCTACTAAATCAAGGGTATGCAAAACCATAACTTGAAATCATCACTTCAGAAATTTTACGTTCGACATCACGACACCATGACCTTTTTGTTCACGAGACATACTATTCTGCTTATGTAGTAAATGTTTAACAGTGGATTTGTTCCGTGAGACTTGATACAAATCATCAGGACTCTCTAATATGATATAGTTGTGTCTTTGACCGTCTTATCAGTCAGGGCTTCTTTACAAGCATTTAAAATCCTTCAACATATATATGTTACACCTGGAAACGACACGGGACTTTCGAGATCTTGTGATTGAAGACTGAAACGATCTCCTCAGATACCAGTGAGACGGAGTGACTGGATTCTTGACTTATTGAAATAAATATATACAACATAAAACACACAATATTCATGACATAAAAGTGTATATTTTTAATTTTTTCAACATGACAATTCACTAACAAAATTTTAATTGAAACCAATTAACCTGAAGCGCTACAACAGATTCAATATAAACCGCCCTTAGCTCAACAGTGTTCATAAATTAGTGATTACCTCTCACTGTGTTGATGTATTGATTTTTTTTTTTTGGAATAGTATCAGAAATCTATTTCGGTTTGAACACGACTCAAAAGTATTGGTATTTCACCCGGAAACGTGATTCAAGGTTACTGTTTATACTTAGTACTGGTATGAATAATTCTTTACACTGTTAAAGACCCTAAAATATTCATTGCTGTTGAATTGCAGTTAAATTCCTATCAGTCACTACCACAACTAAATTTGAAGTTTTACTGGTAACAAAATTGATGTAATCCATCTTTTTTTTTTCTTCGAAAGGCATGTACTAGATCGGGATCATTTGGAGTTCGGTCAGAAGAATGAATGTGTAAAAGCTTTCTTTTAATTCGTGAACTTATCTTGAAAATACACTATAATTAGGGAAAAATTTACACACAATTTAAAACGTAAATTTACAAGTAAAATTATTTAAAAGCTCAGACTCGTTTGGCAGAAGATGTTAATCGAGTAGAGGAAACAGTAACCTTAAGCTTTTAAAAGGACAGATCTGTTGTCTGGAAACACATATCCCAGAGCGATCCAAAACATCTTCATGTCGACCGTAAACTTAGGTAGGAAAATCTTCAAGTTATTGGTAACATTCCCTTGTTAAAATACCTGTAACATTGTCCTCATATCCGTTGTTTTCCCTAGCAGATATGTTATGATCTTGTTTGGCCATTTTAATCTTGTCAGGATCTTGACAAACTTAACATGATTTGTTAAGACAGTGTAAGATTTAAAGATGGTTTTCAAGAAAATTTATTTCAAGGACGATCAAGACGTGTTAAGATAGTATCAGATCAAATAAGATCCACTTGTTAACTGCGTTCAGGAAAGAACAACACGAGTTGAGTTTGTAAAGATCAAACAAGATCTCGATTTGACCTTGTTTGATCTTGACATACTTAACAAATCTTGATCGCCCTTGAACGCAATTATCTTGTTTGATCTTGATCAACTGAACCGGCCTTGGTCGTCTTTGAAAGCAATTATCTTGAAATACTACTGAATATCTTACAGAGTCTTAACAAAATTGCGTTAAGGATGTCAAGATCGTGATAAGATCATAATGGCCAAACAAGATCAAAACATATCTGCTAGTGTTTGGAAGAAATATCTATAAATAAAATCTTTCAGCCGAGATTCCAGTTGTTCATGGGAATAATAGTTTGAAGTGATAGGAAAGTGAAAATTTAAATGCCGTTACAGTGAAAAGAGTTGTAGGAAAATTACACCTTGACCATATATCATCTCATCAAACTAATTCTGGACAATGAGAAGAACTAATCAAAGTACTACTGGACAGAACTTGATCTCGACACAATGTTACTGAAGAGAGACTACATTTTGACAATGTTCAACTGGACAGAGACTAATCTCATCAAAGTACCACTGGACAGAAGTTGATCTCGACAAAATACTACTGGCGAGAGACTACATTTTGACAATGTTCAAATGGACAGAGACTACATCTCATCAAAGTACCACTGGAAAGAAATTGATCTCGACAAAATACTACTGGAGAGAGACTATATTTTGACAATGTTCAACTGGACAGAGACTATATCTTATCAAAGTACCACTGGACAGAAGTTGATCTCAACAAAATAGTACTGGAAAGAGACTACATTTTGACAATGTTCAACCTGGACAGAGGCTACATCTCATCAAAGTACAACTGAACAAACACTAGGTCTCAACAAAGTAATAGTGGACAGGAACTTGATCTCCATAAAATACTAATGGAGAGAGACTAGATCTCGGCAAAAAATACTGAACACCTTGAAATCACCACGAGGCCTTCAACTTTGAGCTTTGCTAATACATCATGGTAAGTTCAAGACAGCCCCTTGCACCTGTTTGAGCGATATTCTTTGCTAAATGCCGAACGCTACATCCCAACCTTCCAAAGATGCATCCATGTCTATATTTATCAAATGGAGGCCTGAAAGTTTTATACTATGTACATATGAGAAATTCTCTCACGAACAGGTATACCATAAATGAAATACTTAGAAGGCATACGTCTCTCTTTGTAATGTGGTACCCAGTACAAGTAGGGGAGATCAGTGTCTTCATACTTGGTTGCAATCCGATAGGAAAGCAAAACAGATTTATGGTCATATAACAGGTTGAAGGAAACCCCAATAGGACTACTATATCCTAATTGGGCTATTATATTCGAACTGAGATATTTGACTATTTTTTATGGATTATTTTTTTTTCGCATTTCAATGAAGCGTAATGAAACATAAAACTGAGAAACTTAACAATTTAAGGGACAACGGCAACATTTGAAACACCAAGAAACCTAGACATCGCATGAGTACGGGACGGAAAAGAAAAATGAAGACAAACACACAGATGAACAACTTGAACCAAATGAAAACCATGGGTGAGATCAGGTTCGCAGGTAGAGTGAGCATCTCCTGTTTCTTATACGACACCCGTCGTGTTGAATATGTCAACTGTTGTAGTAATAGTCAAATCCGGTACAAGAAAAATAAACTTAGTTGTTAAGGGAAAGAACTGTTGTCATCAGTAAACAGATATCCCATAGCGATCTACAAGATCGTGTTGTCGACCGTAAAAATTCTGCAGTGATGACTTTCAATTATTGGTTACATAGCCATGCTAAATATACATTTTATTCTGTTTAAATTCAAGATTATCGCAATTATAACTGCTTAAAATATCAAGGCAAGAGAAACGGGAAGTCTGCACAATATTTTAGATTAAATTGGAATTTGTAAAGATAACACATGCATATGTAACGATATTGAGGTTTCAAACACCATTGTTACATCCTACATTATAATATAAAATATTCTAATGCAATATTTATATAACGAAGGTTTTGATTGGTCAAAACTGACCGTCAATTCCACCATCTACACATCTTGGACAAAGTAGGTTCCCTGTTTAGTCTGAATCCATATATTGTTACAAAGTCTCGAGTTAAAAATAGAACGTAGAATTGATTTGTTGCATTAGAATCGCAATAACAGTACAATATTTGAATACCCGAGAGCGTTAATCTTGATTTGACGGTCACAATATCCGTTTACAGGCTACGCTACGCGTCGCCTATAAACTACAGGTTGACTGTCAAATCTACGACTGATGCCCTCGGTTATTGCTTAACTTTAAGACATAGGGAAAGAAAGCAAGCTTTAAAGAAATCAAAAGTTATGTTCATATGACTATTTCTCCATACATCATTTATTTGATAATCAAAACTCTCATTCTTAAACCATCAATGTTTTCTAAATTTTGACTGTAAATAGATATTTCTTCGAGAGAAGTAGCATAGAATGATTGTCAGCTCCTTAAAGGTTACTTCATCACTTAATCAAAGTGAATAAGTTATTTTTATCTCAAATCGATCTGCAGAAAAGTTATTTACATCATCGCTTTGACAACAGAAGTATATCCAGTGAAAGGTATACCCCATAGATTTATTATTTTTTATCTATCATGATCCAGTAGGGGTATAATATTCCAGTAGGGTTCCCTCAACCTTTATAATATATCTTCCTTAGACACAATAGCTGTGTATGTTTATTTTCCCTTTGAACTAACATTTTTTTTGTAAACCTATCAAGATGATGAGAATTAGTATTGTGTACAATTAACTTTTAGAAATTAAAGTGTCCTTATTTTTGTGTTTAGATTTTTATGCTGTCTAGAGCAAAATAGGTTCTTTTATGATCAACTTGTGATATGGTCCAAATATTGTTTTATATAATGTTTTTTTTTTTATAAATCTTATTTTTCTGTGAGTATTTCTTTCCTTAATAGTACATTTTTAGTTTTTTCCCATTTTCATTAATTATTAAAACATTCCTTATTTAAAATAGAAAATACCAAAACTGCATAAAGAATTGTAAATTTCGTTATGCGGTACTAGGATTTCAAGTAGGAAACACTCACCAACAACTTTAGAATAAAATAATACAGAAAGCTATAATCAAAAATAATATCTTGATAAGTTCACTATTCTAAAAGCATTGAAATAGGAATCCAAATATAGTACAAAAGACATCCACCAAAGAAGCATTAGCATTCCTAAGTTTTTTTTTCCTTTAAATAAAAACGGTATATTTTTACAAAATCAAGTCCGACTTCTAAGTACTAATTTAGCTAAAACGATATTTGCCGCGAGTTTTCTCCAAATTTCTTATATATATATATATATAAGAGTCTTAGAGATTTCACAACGATACCCACATAGATGTTAACTAATAAGAATTACATAATATATAATATAATGATCACACAGGACAAAATTTTCAGCCTTCATAGTTTATATATATAAATGTTAAAGGATGACATTGCATACACAAATGGAAAGCTAATGTTTTACTGTTTCAGGCCATCATTACAAAAGTTTTAAAACAAATGGTGCACACGTCTTCCATAGCCATTCTTTGTAGTTAACAAAAAATAGAGGGAGTGTACCTTATTAATTGAACACCTGTATTTATTGCTAAAATGCCCTGGGTCTATCGATTTACCAAAACACGTTGGTCGGGAGTTAATGTCAATTTCGTAGCAAAAAAATAGAAAAAAAATAAAGAATACATGTTTTATTATGGCTCTATTCGAAACAAAAAGCGATTAAAGCTGCGGCAAATTTGGTTGTGTATACTTTAGGCTGGTCACTACCCCGAGAGTTCTCTGTTTCTAGATAAACTTTATCTATATGTCACCGGTGCAAACGCAAAAACTTGACATTGTAGTTTAAGAACAATGCATACTGAGCATCAGTCGTAAAACCGAGAAATCGATGCATACGTTCTGTTATTTCTTTGTAAGGGGTTGGTATTGTTATTTGAATCAAATGATATTAAAGGCTATTGTCCACAATATGTTTAAAAGAAATACTCACTACCGGTCGGAAATTGAAAAACAAATTGAGTTTCAAAGTTATACACAAAAAATCACCTTAGTATTATGAAGAGGTTCAATCGGGACAAAAACAGAGTCTTTTCACCGTGAATAAAATTAAATGTGTTTAAGACAAGTTTGAAGACTGGCACCCCTGGCCCAACATACAGTTGCATTGTCCATTGTGCTGTGCAATCAAACATGGATTATTTTGTGGTTAAAACTTTGACATTAAAAACTGCAATATTTCATCGGGAATTAACCAGTTTAAGAGAGTTTATTACGACTCTGCCTTCTTTGGGCTGTTTTACATGAGAAACAATCAATTATTGAGGACACGTGTTTCTCTCTCCTGTCAGGAAACACGAACACAGGACGGAAATTAGAGAAACCCAGTAATTCAATCTGATCTCCTTGATGATGTTATATTATTCTGCACACCTAATTGCAATATTTTCTGCAAGTGTTCCATGAATGTGTAAAATAATTACATGCTTCATACATCGTATATGTCAATATAAATTTCTATGATACTTAGGTACGATACGATTTTTTTAATTCTCAGTTATAATTCAACGGACAATATTTCTGACCGTAATTTTCTCACCATTTAGACACAGCATTTCTTATTTTAAGCGGTGCGAGATTTGCTTGTCGTACACTTGTGTAAGACAAAAAATAAAAAAAAAATAAAAAAAAACATGTGGTTTCCTTGCAGAAATCGTGCTTTGCACATAAAGGTCTGTAGCTTACATTTGTCCTTATTAGTGATCATAAGTGTATTAAATCTACGTATTCAGGGTTCCCTATAGATGCCCAGTTATAGCCGGTTGTTTTACAGTGCTGAGTTAAAGCGCGGCGTACTGACATGTTTTTACTATTTAAATCTAAATTTCCACGTTTTGTTTTATTTTTAAGTGATAATTTCATTGTTTTCATATCTATAGCAACCATTCTTAAAAACTATGATTAATCAAAAAGTTATTCAAAAATTGAAATTTTTTGTCCTTTTGCGCATATGCAGAAATTAAATTCACAGTAACTTCGGTATTTAGTTATTTTCCGTTTGCTCTGGAAACACTATATCCCCATTTTCCCCATAAACAACTTAAATCAAGTAAATGTACAATGACCCCAGCAACTTTTTCACATAGATCCTATTGGTTACTTGGAATGAGTTTGATTTAACATTCACTGAAGAGAATCATCACAGTCTTATTGTCACTATAAACATCCATACAAAATCTATTCCAATCTGATTTGCCGTTGTGATAAAATTTTTTAATGTTTACTTCAGACAGCCTGACTTTAAAGATTCCACGTAATAGAAGTGAACAAGAATTAGTATTTCTAATTTTTGTCAGATTAGTATAATTAGTATAATACAAATTTTGAATTTGCAACATTTTGCAGAGTTTTAAGTAAAATTCAATATAAAGTCTTAAAAAGTGTAAAACTATTTATTCCTTAAGCATTTGTATACAATTTTTCTTGAAAAATGTCATTCAAAAGGTTCTTAATGCATATTTTTCTCACATAACAAGGGGACGGAACTCAACATTGCAATTTGCGTTATTGATCACTATGAAAATTTGATCTAGTTAGTCTTGTTTTCAATCTCGATTTGTGAATTTTAGGGCTATATTTTCATAAAAATATCACAGTCTCTCTTAAAAATGTATTATATGTTATGTATTCCTTAATAAGGTTTGCACATGTCACATACCAATTTGACCACGTGCATAGGTAAACAAACTGTTGACAACCGGAAAAATGAAGGTTAATGAAGGCATTGTTCCTTGAGGCTATGATCTTACATTATGTACACTATCTTAATTATCTGTAATTATTCTATCATTGACAAATTACCTGTAATTATTTTATCATTGACAAATATTACAGGTACCATATGAATAAGGATCTGTAAAATATCTGATTCTGCCGACCGGCTTTCAAATTGCTTTAAAATATAGCTGCTGGTCGGGGAAGCCGGCTATAACCGCCTATGGAGAACCCTGGTATTATAAAATAGTTGTATCAATTGAAGTAAAATTTCACAGGAAATATGAGAAAAATCGTCTTTTAAAATATAAGTTCTAATGACGTTACAAAAAAGGACATGACTTTTGTGTAAACAGACAATATGGAACGATGTTTTTGTGTGGATCGAAGTATATTTTAGAGTAATACAGTGAGAAATAAAATCAAACACCAGTGGAAGTGCGAGACAAAAGAATCTCAGACACCCTCGATCGAGATTTCAATCAACACGGACTCAGCAAGCTTCGTCCGAGACTAGAAATCTCACCCTTATTGTGTGAGATTCTCCTGTCTCGCACCTCCCTTGTTGTTAGATTGTTGATGTCACTGGATATTGACCATGTGATAATGATTAAACAAATAGACGAAAATAGGGAAGAACGCTAAAAAAAAACAAACTTTTGGTAGGATTAGCATGATTTTGTGTTTGCTTGACATCCGTAATACTGCATATGAAAGGCTCGGTGTTAATTTACAGTCTGTGTTTATTCGTTCGGTAATAGTCACTGGATCTACATAAAAGTGAGGGAAATATGTACAAAATATTGCTTGTTGTCCTGGTTGTGTATAATAAAAGGAAACCTTTATGAAGATCTGTCAACTGATGTTGTTGGCCGTAAATCTTGCGTAACAGTGATTGCTATAAATCTTTGGTGTATAACATTTTGATGCAGTAATTTCGCTCTGTTGACAAAATCGCTGAATATACTTAAGGCACTTCAATCGCGAAGGAGTTGTAAAATGTAGACATCTTATTTTAAAAATGTTAGATATTACTGTTAAAAAAATTGACGTTTAATTCAAAATCGTCACGCTTGTCGGTCGTAATATTTTGATTTTAGACATCCAGAGCTATCAATATAAAAAATGAAAGTCCCGGTGTGACGCTGAAGGTCATGTGTAACTGGTATCTTTTTAGAGTTAAAAATATTTATTGACTAGTGGTTGTAATGATTTGTCAAAATTCAAGGGAAATAGCAATGTTCCGAAAGTGACAGAAAATAGAAAGAAGGGGTTTTGCGACAAATTAGCTTTGATATAGAAATTAAACATTTCTTTTTGTATAAGATGTATAAACGTGTAAACATTTGAGTCATGTGAACAATCTGGGAGTTTGCCAATACTGAATTTACTATGCTAGCATTAACATTTGCTATACTTACACCATCTTTCTGCTGTTCATACGCTGTGTTGAATATGGCAATGAATATATTTAGTGTCACTAGAGCAAATAATGCCAGAAAAGAAGCCAGAAAAAATGCATTAAAATACCAAACTAATTGTTTGTCAGAATCCACCGCTGTAAATGTAGCGTATATTTCATCTCCGTAAGTTAGCGCTATTAACGACTGAGTCGATGATTTAAATGAGGCGAACTACAACAAAAGAACAATTTTAAAGTAAGACATGAGTTCAATATATTATTGCATATGTAAATGGTAATGGAAGTTAGTTAATTTCAGTAATGTTCAGCTAAATAAATGTCTTTTCAAAACAACAAAAACTAAAAAGTAATTAAATGTTCTATACATAAACTTTAAATCTGGGAATGACGGATAGGTTTTTAGCAATGCTCAACCTCTAACATTACTATCATAATTAAAATGACAACGTCACTACTGTTTTCCGTCGATTGACCACCACTATCTATCGTACTAGGCTAACATCCTTTTAATCTTTGCAGATGGATGTTTGGTTTCCAAATTGTATTGTTATAATAGACACTAACACCTCTTTTTCAAATAATAGACAAATAGAAGTCTACTTGTGTAGGGCTTAATACTATAGGGAAACAGATAGAGACAGGGGAGGTTTTGGTACCCAGAAAAAGGATTAACTGTACTG
Organism: Modiolus philippinarum; assembly: GCA_002080025.1. NCBI lineage: Eukaryota > Metazoa > Mollusca > Bivalvia > Mytilida > Modiolidae > Modiolus > Modiolus philippinarum. The sequence goes on along the minus strand of MJUU01035606.1, from coordinate 39,703 downwards.
CTAGCTCTGTAAGTCCGGTGGCAAGTCCGGCTGTGCCGACTGCCTATCGTTATAAACGTTTGTCTCTCGTCTTACAGTTTTGTTTTTGTGTTGCGGTTTGCTTTGGATTGTGACATGTTATTGTAATGTTCGGCCATTGTAAATGTTTACCGTTATCTTTTGTATTTTAATACAATTACAACATAAAAGAAGCTTTAAACGTAAACAGATTCATTCTATATCATCTTATTTAAAATTAATACATTACGGAAACGATAATTGTCATTCACTCAACGAATGCAAAGCACGTTTTTTAGATAATATTTTTGAAAGGAACGGTATTGTAACCATATAGTTATTCACTAAATAATACGGTTGTGTTTTGACAGAATATTTAGTCTTGTTAGAGTAAAGTAGAAATGATATCATTATGATATGCAGAAATTAAATTCACAGTAACTTCGGTATTTAGTTATTTGTTACCACTGGGTCGATGCCACTGCTGGTGGACTGTTAGTCCCCGAGGGTATTCACCAGCCCAGTAGTCAGTACTTCGGTGCTGACCCGAAAGCCGATTCTATTTGGAACCTTACAATATCTAAATTTTTGTAAATTTTGTTGATACCTAAGGAGTATCTCCCTCATGCAAAGCCCTGTCCTTCGCTTATTTTGGCTTTACATTTAGATCATATTGGTTATTTGATCTCTATCAGTTTTTACATATCTTTGAGTTATGGTCTTCCAAACGCTTCGATTTTATCTGCACTGAGGAGACATAAGTTGTCGAAATGTGCATATAGGGTCTGTAAGTCTCGTCATGTGACACCGTGAAATCACGATAAAATTCAAATTTGAAAATGTTTCCCGCCAAAATATGACATTGTTGGATTATGACGTCCTTATTGTCTGCTTGAAACGTCATATTTTTCTGTTAAAAATGCAACTTCCGGGTACAAATTATGAACCCGGAAGTCCGAAAATTGGACGAGACTTACAGACCCTATACAGAAATTAAATTCACAGTGACTTCGGTACTTAGTTATCATTACCTTTACATGATATGGTCCGAGAACGATCCAACCACAAAGTACGAATCCAGCAAATATAAATGATATACAAATAAAGAATTTAATCACTTGCCAAGCTGATCGCTCCATGACAGAAAATAGCAGCTACAAAAAAGAATAAATATATACAATCCACAAAATGTTAAACATCACCTTTATCTTTGCATAAACATCATCTGTGAAGTTGGATTGGTGTAAAATAAATTTTGCTCAAAACATCATAAATGAAATAATATTGCAATTTTCGATATCAAAGTTCAAACATGTCCCGAGTTTCTTTCGACGCATTTTATCTTATTTGTGTTTTTCATGTGTAGTTCCCTGACAGATGAAGCATCTAGTTAAAATGTTAAGCCATTGTTCATGCTGCCTGTTATCCCATTTTATATCAGCCGTATTGTTTTTGTTATGAGAGAAGTTAAACATTTATGCTTTATCTCATGACAAAAGTGTTAGCTCTGAGAAAAATAAACAGGTTTGTGGTCAATGCATGAATTCCCTTTGTAAAAAAAATATTTCCGGTCTTCTGCCCATTTCTTGTTAGTATCAGTAAAATGAAGTCATTTTTTAAAAGATTTTAACTTAAAAAAATCGTTTCTCATTTTTTGCAAGTTATTACCATTACGATAAGCAACAATTGTTCATTTAGTCGATTTTACAACATTTCAAGGGAACCTGCAAACGTCTAGTACAATTTTCCCAACGTTTAGGAAAAACATATTTTCTTATTTTTATTGAATGTTGGCGCCTTCAAAATCCATTTGAAGAATTTAGTACAGTCTTAAATGAACCATTTTGGATTTACCCCAAATATAACCCATAACGTGCCATATTGTAGTCATTCCTCAACATTACAGGACTGGTTTTTCCTACTAGATTTTGACTACCTACCGTAATGCTAGAAAATATATGATATTTGTAGGTGTGTCTATTGTAAACACTTTCTACGGTACTTAGTGTATGGTATTTGCTTGTATTTATTTCGCTGTCTTTGCAATTTAAGCTTGCAATTCAAATAACAAGAACCAAGCCGAAAAGGCCAAAAGATTGGAATTTATCAAATTAAAAATGTAAAAACAAGACAATTCAGATGTTACCAAATTTAAGCAAATTCCAACAAAACAAATAATACGAAAAAAAATTCTGGCTAAAATATGTTATTTTTATGATACATTAAAGCATCCAATTACAAATCATGCTATTGCAGATGTATAAGACAACACACCACTAAGGCTATCGAGTTGTAACAGTCATGAGTACTGCAACGTCACGTTAGAAACACATTTTATGTCAGCCATTCTGTTATTGGTAAATTATGGCAAAGATTTTAACAGATTAATAAAGTTGAAAAAAAGATTAAAAGTGGCAGTTCGAAGTAGAAAGTTGCTCATCAAGACATTCAAATTGATACTCTAAAAAAAGAAACATGCTGTCGTCTGGAAATCGTTAAAGAGGAACTTCAGAAATGCTAATGTATTTTGATTTCTGATCAAACATTGCGGAGCAAACTCCATCCATCATGGATTTTAGATCTGCCACCCAACCGCTTTTGCCTGCACATCATAGAAACAATCGACCTTTTCTTTAGCCAGAAATCATTTCGATTTCGGCATTCCGTGGATATAACCTCCGCTTTTGATGGACAATTCCAGATTTGTCTCTATTTTAATCACATTCGTCCATGCTCTTAAAAGACTGCTGCATCGCGGAACTTAATGCGGTTAGAGTTGTTTCGATAATGGTTATTGATGGCAATAGTTATGGTAGGTGCAGTGACCTCTATGTATTTCATGTATTGAAGGGATCTTTGACTTGTATGCAATACTGCCAGATCAAATGGTAGAAAAAAAAATGTCAATCAACAATTTGAACGGGAAATATCGTTTAAATAGATGTGCTAGGAACGTCCTTAGATCTGAAACTTGCAGACCAAGCGTGCAATATTTTTCATAGAATGGCTTCAAGAAGACCAAACAAAACAGACAAAATTCCAGAGCTTGAAAATGCAACAATTCAGTAATGGGGTAGATTCAACAACAAGAATTCCGTACATTTTCAGGAGCTTTCAAAATAGGTGCAAGGAGGTTATAATGTCCATGAGGTAGCTTTTCCGACGACTATTTACTTTTATGCTGTAACTTCCTGCTACTATGCTTTTTCTAATTATGTTTACCACAAACAGAGACAATGTTTGAACACACAGCTTGACAATAGTGATTAACATTATTGATGAATTGTTATATTTGTTGAAAGAATTAGTGTCATTGTTGTGATGAATAATATATAATTTTTTTTTATCTACATTAGATCAATTATAAAAGAGACCCTTTTCTTGTTTGAATATATAAGCCTGGTAAACCGTAACACCCCAAAAATAGACGGGTTTTTATATTTTTTGCAAGTTTGAATAAGTTGCTAAAAACAGCAAAAATTCTATGTTTTATTTCCGAGACACCATCCAGGTTGTTTGCTTATTAAATTGCCATATTATTAAATAAAATACTCTTGTTATGATTCTTGCAAAGTCTGTTTCATTTTGCCAGATAGTTTTAAGAGATCTTTGTCAAAGTTTATAAAGACCATATAGGAAAACAATGAACACAGAGTAATGTCATCAGCTCACATGATTGCTTCTATACCATTTTTAGTAAAGGTGATTTAAAACAACTTAAAAGTTATCAGGGAATTCATTCAAAATTATCACTAACGTATTTGCCTTCAGAAAGTGTTCTGTTTTTCTATCATATGTCATTTTTTAATTTCCATTATTTCAAGTAATAATGAAATATTTAATCTTTGACAGGCTTAATATCTGAAAGCCATGATTTAATCTAAAACAAAACTAAATAGAATACACGACGAAGCTCAAATTTCTTTAAAACAGCAAGTACATCTTGATTTTTATTACTTTTAAAATTGTGATAATCGATGCCTCTGTTGAAAAAAAATGTTTTGCCAACAAAATTAATTTCATTACTTTTCAGTAACTTCGGTATTTAGTTAATTTCACACATTTTGAATTTCTATCAAATTTAAAGGATGGGTTGCACTGATGCCGTTTTCCGACCAACCTGGAATTTTAATATTATATGTTTCAACGCAACCTACAATATTTGTAGTTTAAGATATCGAAACGCGCATGTGTAAGTCACGTGATCACGTGATTTTACCAGCACCCATGTCAAAAGATGAAATAGAGTAAGAAAAGAATAAAGATTGGCACATTGCCAAAACAACGATGAACCCCATTTTGATATTAAAATAATATGCAAATGATGCTATTCTATCTAAGATATAATTATTTTGTCAATAGATTTCTTTTTTGAAAGGAAATAATACAGTTTAATACAGATAACCCTTTGTGAGAAAAATATACACAAAAACTTCATTTTTCGAGGTAAATAGAGTACCATACCATTAGATTTTCTGATATTTTCTGGATATTACTATTAATTTGTGCTTTTCCGACATATTTTCATATACTTCTATATTTTAAACAAAATATCACCTTAGTGAACTTATATAAAGCGATTTTTTCGACTTTAAACGCTTGATTGGTATTAGTATCAGTTTCACTTTTCATGTGTTTATTTGATTTTCGAAAATTTTTCCTCGAATTCAAACACTGAGACATGGATTGTTAAATATGAACAATTTGTGCTTTATTTGTTGTAATTGAAGAATAGTTTTGGTAAATGTTCATAGGTTATACTATGAATTATACCAACGAAGTATATAAAACTACAGATGCATGTATGAGTTATATTTTAACTGAAGCAGGCGATTGTTAAATTCATATATTACATATATATTCATATATTACACATCATTTCTGTCCAAGTGTCACCTCTATTTGAAAGTTAAAGGGGCTCCTGTAACATATCGAGAGAGAAACCTTTTTCTTAGAAGTCAAATTCTGCTTAAAAGACAGTTATAAAATCGAAAATATTATATATAGAGGTAACATTGGAAATATATAAGCTTGAAAATACCTAGAAATTGGGCAATAGATGATCAAATTTCTTCGGAATATTTTTTTACATATGCACAGATGATGCTATAGGGCTATTGATTATTCCACTGCTCATATAAATTGTTACAAATACACAAAAACACAATTTTATATCGGGAATAAACAAACGAGGAAAACTTCAGAAAGTAAATATGGTCTACCTATCAAACCAGATCTTGTTCAGCTTATTTGGCAAAATGCCAGGTCAGTTAAAAAGCTGATACAAGGTATAGGATAATAGCAAAACCACATTTACTGAGAATTTTGATGTGTATAAAGCTATAATGTGCATATATGAATCAATGCAACTTTGATAAATAAGACAGATAACAAAACAGAATATCATAAAAACACTGAATTTTCACTAAAAAATTCCATTTTTTTCATTTTTTTATATGACTTGCACGCGGAACCAGCTTGGCATTTTGTATGCATAGTTCTTATTTTATAAGTAATCTCTTGTAAAATTATTAGCTTGGTTCCGAATGCAAGGCAGGGTCAAAATGCAGTTTTGACATACCCCATGTTGACCATTTTTCCATAGGCGTAATGTTAATTGTTATCGAGAAGGGTATTAGAAATGAGCCAATTTCATTGAAATGAAGCAATGTTTTCAAAAAAATACACATATGGTTAAAAACTACAAATGTTCCAGTGTTGAAAGGTATCAAAAAGCTTATGCTTTTATTAAATTTATTGTTTAGCAAATAAGTTGGCCGATTTAAGGCCTTAATGCAACCCATCCTTTAGAACGCTTCCAAAGTATGACGTCTGCGATTTGCGTGCGCCAGCAATTTAAGCGGGCCTAAAGGGCGTTATTAGAACAGGGGCGTAGTCTATCATTTTTATACTAACCACTTACACTAAAAACGTGATCGTAGGCCAGATAGTGGAGGATGCTGATCCAAATTAACACACATCCAATTCCCAGGAGGATTCCCGTGAAATCATAGTGTGCTGTTGTAGAACGCGTCTCCTAAAATAAATCAATAAGGTCAATGCATGTATTGTCGTCACTTGTTCAAAAATTGTCAACTACCAGCAACATATTCACTACAAGGGTGTATTGGTTGACATAATCATTACGTAAAATAACATCTACATGTATTAGAAAAACTAACTTTTTTCATAATAACACCTTTAACTATCCCTTAACTTTACTCATCATATGCTTACATTGTATTGTTCAAAATGGGGTGAAAATTCAAAACTATACTCATAGAGTTCATTTTTTTCACGAATAATGCTTCTTTATGTGAAAAAAGGTGAATCTAGTTAAAGGAGGAATTTGGTTTTTCATAATTAAAAATTTGTTCAAGGACTGTTTGAGCTGGGCGTTAAATACAATTTCATTTAAACATTTCTGTTCTGTACATTAGGAATTTTTTCCTTCAGTAATTTTAGATACGTTTCAAATCGTTTATAATTTTTCTTTAATTTTCCCGAGAATAAAATTTTAAGTTGAAAAACACTTTTGTCTAATTCATTTTAACAGAAGAAGATATTTCAATAAACAACAACCCTAAGGCTTTTTATTTAATCATGTTAATTGCAAGTCATTGAAAAAAAAAGTATTTTTTTCTCTTTTGCAAAAAAAAATATACTTACACCAATGTCTATTTTTAATTTGATACCTGAACCGGCAATAGTAATTGTGTTGGCAAAGACCAGTAGAAGGTCGTTCAATTTAATAATCTCGAAGCGTGCTCTATTTGAAAGCCTTATTCCTGTTTCTTCTTTGTAAAACTTGCAGGTTTTCTGTAGAATAAACAAGAAGGAACGTATTGTAGTAAACTTATTATTAAACAATTTTTCCTAGGCTGTCCAAAATAATATTGCATAACGCTTTCATTTCTTGTTGTGTCATAAGATTATTCATACATCATTTGGCACAAAGTAACAAAATACCAAAGTTACTATAAATTTACTTATTTCTACAACTTATGCATCTTCAATGCAGATAAAATCTAATCGTTAGGAAAAACGTTATCTCAAAAACGGTTTAAAACTTATAAGATCAAATAACCAATATGATCAAAATAGAAAGCCAAAATCAGCTAAGGACAGAGCTTTTCATGAGGGAGATACTACTTAGTTTTAACAATTTACAGAAATTAAGATATTCCAAGTTTTCAATTAAAATCGGCTTTCGGATCAGCACCGAAGTACCTGACTACTGGGATGTTGAATACACCGATTGCGCATTTGCGGGATCGCTCATTATTTTAGCCAAACAAGGAGTAATCTGGTACAAAACTGGTTCCAAGACGCTGATAGACGAAGATAGTAATTTCTTCATTTTCATTCAAGTTTCGTTTTTTGTGGGTTGGAAATGTTCCTCGTGGATTTCTTTGTTAGTTGAAAACGACTTTTTACCCGTATGTTGAATAACGTAAGATTCGTTGGTAGAAAATATCTGTCCCTTGCTCCAACGTTGGATGATGTCATTTTTCCTCCGGTTGACCCCAGATGATCTCGTCTAAATGACAAGTCAAACCCGGATTGGAAACGATGCGCAACACATGTATACCCTCGGGACTAACAGTCCACCAGCAGAAGCATAGACTGAATGGTAACAAACACAAAAAACCTAAGTTAATGTTACTTTAGTTTAAAAGCATAAGATTTTTCTTTATATTCATACAAAAAGTTTTCTTTTAAATCTTGATATTACATCTTTTGCAATGTTCCATATTGAATTTCTTTTTAACTTACTAGGCATAAATTGGCAGACTTCCCGAACGACAGAAAACAACTAAATCCATGTGTGCTACACAGTAGGAGAACAAACACCGAAATGACAATGTCTGTTGCATTAACTGAAAGAAACATTAATTCCACGGATGATTTGGAACTTTACTATCATTTAATCTCATTATTTTACAAAATAATATGCAAACCACACTTCACATATATGCGAAGATATAGGTATTTCATGTAACAATTTTGTATCAAAATATTAAAGCAATATGAGCTATCAGCGAATATGTTTTATTGACAGATAAAATAAACATTGAAAGAATATGGAGTAAATGCACATTTCGTTTTCATGTAACAGGTAAACTTAAGGTCATGTGTTGATTACGTAAGCCTACAACTACCAGTCTTTGTGCAATGTGGAGAAGTTTGCTTGATTTTTTAGGTCTAACCGTTAAATCATTATTTTGAGGTCGCTAAAATCATAGATTATACTGTATTGTGGCAGAATTTCCCAATAATTTTGTTACAAATTTGCAAAATTAATTTAAGACTATTATTTAGTTTCAGTTTAATTTTGTATCCCTTTTGTTTTGATCTGATTTTGTTCTTTTGTTTTTTTTTTTTTTTTTTTTGTTTTGTTTGTTTGTTTCTTTTTTTTTTCTTTTGAGTATGGCTGTGTTTGATAAATAGCCTTTCTGTAAAAGTAAGCACATATGATGTTTTATAGAGAGGGAAATATTTGATAAACATTATCATTGTGATGTTTGTGCTTATTTCAATTATTCATGTACTTTCGTCTTCGTAATCTTACTCATTGGACTAACGGTTCTGTCAGTTCATAATTATTTACACGCACACAAGAAAAAAAAATAAATCAATAAATTATCGTCATTTACCAAAACAAGTCGACTGATTTTAAATTTCAGTAAACTTCATATAAAGGTTGTTATATATAACAATATTTTGTATAGTTGGGGGAGGTTTGTTCTTTTTTTACGTTGTGTTCCCCTATTTGTTGTTTTTATCTGTTGTTTAGCTGCCTACCTGTATTAACTGAATGATTTCTCAAAGAATCATTCCTTCTTGCTTTTTAAGGATTTTAACTCAATCTGATTAAAATCAGACTTCTCACTTGCTCCCCCTTTTCTGATATGTCGCCGCGACATATCAGAAAAGGGATAGCAAGTGAGAGGTCTGATTTTAATCAGATTGATTTTAACTTTATTTTAAGTCATTTTAAATACTGAACCAATTTTGGCAGGAGCAAAATGCAAACATGAGATTGAGAAAATAGTTCACGACAATAATTGGGTCTTGAAAATTACATGAGCAATATGCAAGCATTAAGCATGATTATACTTATATATGATTAAGCTTACCTAGTGTCCCATCCTGTGAATTGCAAGAAAATTCATCCAGAATCACAGTTAATTTAACTGTGATTTGTCCATTAATATTCTTATTTTCAAAGTGAACCTGCATTAAAATGATGTTCAATAATTAAATCATTACTTGCGTCTTGAAATTCGTTGTATGCTTATTTTTGCATCTAAAAATGCTTTACCAATCCTGATCAGGAGTTTGCAGAAATGATTTTGGTGTATAAACATGTCTCTGGTAAAACATAAAATGTTGAGAAATGCAAATGAATATCTTCAAAAATAAAACTCCTGACTACTTGTGATTCTTATCGCTTATGTCAAAAGAGAAGTTAAAACACTTGTTATTCAAACTGATTTAGTATGATGAACGAGGCGTTTTGAATTTCAAGAAACATTTTCGAGATAATCTGATTTTATTGATTAAAATGCATTGGATTTTGTTTCCGAGGTACCACCTGTTTTCTTTTCATAATGTTGAAAAAAATCGATCAAAATAAAGTATTGAGGAAATTTTGTATTGTTTATTAATATTTTTAAATGTTCAGTGTTAAATGAATTGATAATCAATAGGAGTTTTATTTCAAGCCAGATTTAATTAGCTTATATCTCAAAAAACTAATTTAGCCACTGATTTTTATACTTATACTTATGATTGTTATTTTAAAGTAATAATTAATTGAAAAGCCAACTTCATGTCTGTTTAAGAATTTTATCATGGATGAAGCTTTACACCAGAATTATACAGTACATTACACATGTTATCAAAATGAGATAAATTGTTTTGATAGAATATCAGTTTTTGTTGGTATCGAGATAGGACTAAGTGAAAATGTGTATTTTGTTCAATATAAAATTGATGTGATATTGTCTGAAGGTATAACGGAGAAAAAACTTTCAAACAACCAAAGAATATACCAATTTCCTTCTTTCATTTGGAATGTTTGTAAGTACAAATATCTGTTCATAGTATGATAGTTCTAGTAATATAATCTTGCGCGTCTGATGAAAAGGGGAAATCACCATTTAAATAATGTAGAAATCATTTGAATATGTTTTTTTGATGATGTATAAAAACAGCAATATTGATGTTTCGAGTGTTCAAAATGTGTCATCTTTAGAAAAGAACTTAAAAAATTTCTATTAAGGGCAGATGATTAAGTCGAAAATAATTATGGAAAAAAATATGCTTTACAAAAATTACGATCGGCGTCCTCTATTTCATTTATATGTTCAATGTGATTTTTAACACACCTTGTAAAACAAAAATGGAGAACAAAAAAAATGGAGAACGCAGATACACCTATTTAGTTATCGGGAAAGACAAGACATATTTTGTTAAGAACCACACTGATTCAAACAAGAAGTACACTGAGACTGGCGTAATCAAAATGTTAGAATTTTTAATCGACAACATTTTTGTCGAATTCGGAGGTCGTGTTTTCCGACAGACAATAGAGATTTAAATGGGAACAAACTGTGCGCCGCTTTTAGCTGACCTTTTCCTTTACTTGTACAAGGCCAAGGTTTAACAGGCTTATCCAAAGAAAACAAAAACGATTAGCCCAGTCCTTTAATTTCAGCCTCCGCTACATAGACGATGTACTTTCTCTTATTAATCCTAAATTTAAGGAGTATTTACATCAGATCTATCCAAATGACCTTGAAATTAAAGAAACAACTGAAACACCTACTTCAGCTTGGTACCTAGATCTTTTATTGTATATTGACGAAGATGGACGTATGAAATCTAAGATATATGACAAGCGTGATGATTTTAATTTCCCAATTGTGATCTTTCCCCTTCTTAGCAGCAATAAACCTACCTCTCCAGCCTATGGAGTGTACATTTCACAGCTGATTCGTTACTGATTCGTTACTGTCGAGCGTGTAGTTTGTATGGGGATTTTTTTTAACAGAGCAAAAACGCTGTCCCAAAAGCTGTTTAGTCAGAGATTTGTTCAACCTATGTTAATTTCACCCCTCAAGAAATTATATGGCCGTCACCATAACATCATTGAAAGATATGACGTGTCAAAGTAGAAATTTTCAGCAGGATTCACGTCTTCCCGGATTTGACTACCGACTTTGACATTTTCCCGGATTGAATCACACATAGTGTGACGGGTGCTGTTAACAGAGCAGGACATGCTTACCCTTTCGGAGCACCTGATTTCACTCTCAGTTTCACTGGGGTTCACACTGTGAGTGCCTTTGTTTTGAATGTTGTAATTTCTGTTTCTGTGCTTTCATCTGGCTAACGTCATTGTTTTCTGTGTTCTCGTTTTGGCCGTGTCTTTGGACTTCGATTTTTGTAAATTTCACCATTTTGTTCCTTCGGTATTCAACTGCCGTTGTTTGTAACTACACGTTTAATCGTAATTTACCGTTTTATGCAGACAAAGATTTCAAAAATCACATCTCCTCTTTTTATGAATTATATTTAAAAGTTCAAAATTAGTGCTATATTTGGCCCTTTTCCAAGAAAAAACGAGTATCGTGACCATAAAATCTTTTATTGAAATTTTGAAGAACATTAAATAACTTCTCAATGGCAAAAAAAAAAATCAGAAAAAAATCTATCGTTCTGTTTCAAGTTCCCCGAAATAAATGAAAACATAGAAATTAGATTTGCAGTTGCGAGCAATACCCTATGTCACCCAAAACATCAAATCTGATGATTCCATCTTATTTGCAGCCTTAAAATCTACCTTGAAATAAATTTTCGTTGAAATCGGACAAAGTCGAAATGTTTAAACGTATTTTCGTGGCAATCGTGGCGGCTGTTTGATTTTTTCCGAATAAATTTCTTCCACTCATATTGTTTAACATTCATACTAAACATGAAAAAAATCTTCAACGCAGTTCCTGAGATATGGAATCCTCAACTTCGAAGTTAAATGGGGGCTTTTTGAAAATTTTAAACATACATGCTTAAACTTCAGATGGTTGTCAAACTTCGCGCAAAGATTAAAATCTTTTCGTCATCCATTTCAAAATAAGATATCTGACAAAAAAAATTGGAAGAAGAAGAGTAAAAAGAAGAATAATAATCAGAAGAAACGTAGAATAACAAAATGTCACCCAGACTGCGTCTGGGGAGACATAAACATAAAAAACAAAAACAAAAACAAAAACTATTTTTTTATTTTTTTTCAAATTACAATCATTAATACACTAAAATGCATAGATATTAAACCATGATGTTGCGATACAGTACAACCTATACTTATTGTTCAAATAAAAAATATCAATCCGGGATTAACAGTGAAAATCATATCCTGATGCTTCGATGATTTCTGTCATTTAAATTTGTATGTATTTTAAAAAATCAAATGGTATCGTTCGATTCATAATTTTGAGTTCCGATAATTGTTGTTCTACAGTTGCAACGAATAGCTCACCCATAACAAGCGTTACTTCCGTGAACTTTTAAATTATGATGGAGAAAATAAAAACTCGATTAGTATGACAAGTCCAACTGAAATGCTGGAAATGTAATGAAGTTTAAAATTGATTAACGTTATGCTGTTAATTTACTTCAATTTTGTATACTCCTCTGAGTGCACTTTAAAATTACCAAGATTGTAACGAACTTAACTTTACATGACAATTTTACTTGCTTTTGAAAAATCCGATAAAATTTATTAGATTTTATATAATATTATTCTGGCTTTTTTTTCTCACTTAATTCCTATAAACATTTAAAAATACTTAAATTGAAAACTGAAATTGTATTCCAAAATATACATTTAACCTATATTTATAAATGTGATATTAAGTCCTCAAAGCACCTCTACCATCACTGTGCATTAAAAATTACAAACACACGAACGCCACAAGTACAACATTTAAAACAAAAGCATTAACAGTGTGAACCCAAAAATGTCTAGTAAATCTAGTGCTTGGGAGGGGTAAATATGTCCTGCTCTTTATAAAGCACCCGTCACATTGTCAATTGGTCCACCAACGGAAAAGTTAATCGGTAATGTCAAATCCGGGAATACGTTAATCTAGCTGCAAATGTCAGTTCTCGTTTGTGAAACCGACATTTCATATCAATTGTTGATGTGGTGATGGCCATACGGACGAAATAATCAAGGACTATACATATTTTCGTATTAGCAGCTTCTTTTATAGTTCTTTTGCTCTTTTTTACAGTCACAGTACCTATAGCCAGTTCTTTTTGTGAATGATTTGTGACATTAGCGTTACCAACGACCTTTGACCATGGCATCTTAAGACGTAAAATATCTCTTAAAATCAATAAAAAAGACTCCAGGCTTTTATGTCGTACCGTTATCGAGAAAAATATACCCATAGGTATGACATCGAAGAGTTTTGGACCAAAAGTAACTAAGTTCCATTATCACCTTACAAACTTTTCCCCATAAACTTCAACAGCTATCTTTTTACGGTTTCGAGTTAACCTGTTTTACCATGTTTGGGAAGAAGTCTTTGTTACTCAAACAAACTGGGGTCACCGGGAGAGGAGGCTTATGCCTGGGCATTTCCGAATATTGTTTCCAAGTTTCAAAGTTGTATCTTGTTACACCTTTCGACAGATGATTCTAGAAAAAAAATAATTGTCGTCATTTTAAATAAAAGAATGTTTTTTCCACTGTAGTAGGAAAAACTGTGAAGGAAAATGTTTAGATGTTGTATGTAGTTTTATTTTTTTATAACAACTGTTCAAGTTGTTTATTCATGACAAAAATAATTACCTATTAAAAATTTATTTCAAAATAAGCGTTGCATTATTGTCGTCGAGGAAAATTGCTGAAGCTGAACATTCAATTAGGATTATGTTAATCAGATTTGTAACACTGGTTTCAAGGGGGTATTTGTAAAATCTAAATCAACCACTTGAAATAGGGCCGTCATTGATATTGATGAGAGTTAAATCTATATTTAAAAATTGCTTCTTTAAGGATTATGATCGAATAATCAGGATTTTGCCATTCCAATTACTTGACCCTTTTGTACAACTACTAAATATTTACTTACGTTACCATCAATGCCAAGACAACGTGCTTTCTTTCCAGTTTCAATATTTAAATGTAACGAGGTGAGCTTAAAATTTATATCAACAGCAAGTAGTCTAAAATAGAAGAAAAAGTCCTGTAATTTTCATCATTAAACTCCAAGAAATTCAACTGATATTGAGAAGATAACAGGAACACGTACAATTGACGAAAATTACAATCACATGCCGCACTTTCCTAGGGACTTTGTACCGGCACTAACACGATTAAGTGGTAGGACTTAACCGGATATTGGTACCAAAAACTACCCTTCTCTGTCCCGTTTCCCTATAGTATAATAAACATACAAATAAAAAAGTATGTCTATAATTTTCATCATTTGACTCCCTGAAATTCAATGAAGAAAAATGGATTTCAGGAAACACCTACAATGGCTGAAAATTATATTTACCTGCCACAATCTGCTAAGGAAATACACAGGAAAAACAAGAATAAGACAGAAGACAAACGTAAACAATGATAGGAACTCAGGACAGCCGGACTTGGTACAGGCACTAGCAAAAGCCAGTGGTAGGGTTAAACCGGTTTATGGGTACCCAAACCAGACCTTTATCTGTCCAGTGTCCCTACAGTTGAATAAACATACGAATAAAACAAAATACAGGTAGACTACTAACTCCATGACCACAATCTTGATAGGAGAGAAAATTACAATACGTAATTTTGAAAAATGGGTGAAGGGGTGCTCGCCGCTACACTGTCGGCTATCTCAAGGAGCCTAGTCTGCTGGTAAAACACTGTCATTCTACGAAAGAAAAAAATAAACTCAAAACTTCCATAACGGTATGGTCAAGAATCATCATATATTTCAGTAGACATCGGCAGTATCAGTTAGAGGCCAGTATGTGTGTAAAATTTTAAGGTCACTACATCTCAAAGCTGATTTAACGGATGCAAGAAGAGTATCTATTACGTAAAGAATGTAAATTGCGTCCCAGTCTTTCTGGATTTTTAATCATTTTCTTTCATTTTTTGCAACATGTCCGTCAAGACGAGGATTAGAAATACCCATAGTAATAAGCTCTTTGCGATGAACGCAATATTTAGATATCAAATGTTCAGACCTATCATAAATCCCCTTAAATGTATTCAACAACTAATGGAATATGTAACCCTGTTGTAAGAGTTTGGCTTTGATAGGAGGGTCACGTTTATTAAAATCATCAAGAGTAGAACAAGCTAGTGCGAATCGTACTAGTTTGTTGACCATCTCGCATTCATGGATCAGAGGATTAAAAGACGTGGATGTAGCGGTGGTCAGCAATTAGCAATGAATTCTGCTCAAATTGGTGCTAGGGGCCGTCTTGAACTTGCTATGAAGTATGAGTAATGGTCATTGTTAAAAGGCCTCATGGTGACTTCAAGATGAAGAGCAACAATAAGCGTTGTTCCATTGCTTGGTTTTACCATGTATTTGTAGAGATTTTGTCTCATTTGCACTGACTCCATATCCCTTCATTGTTAGTTGAGAAATATACACCCTATAGGATGGAGCCAGAGGAACGTCACCGTCAAGAAATTGGAACTTAGTAATATTGAAATCAAAATCATTCCTTTTTATCATATATTTTTAGTTTTTTTTTTTCTATTTTACCAGAGTCAATAATGATAGTTAGATCCAGAAAAGTGCAGTATTTTGAATCATGGTTATATTAGCTTTATTTAATTTCAGTTCTTTTGGGGTAAATTATGCCTACATAGTCTAAAAACTTTGGATTGTCAATAGTAAGGATATCGTCAATTTACCTGCTGTTTTCATTGAAAATAATGTTATCACTGTTTTGTACAGTTCCGTTTTGAAGTTTTTTCATGAAGTCTCGTTCATAACAGAAAAGAAAAAGATCTGCAATGAGAGGTTCACAATTTGTACTCATGGGAGTATCTATGACCTACATATAATTTTTCTTTTCATCAATAATAAAGTCTAATAAATTGAGTGCATATTTTTATTTGCATGTATGAAACTTACAAATATTTCCATGTTCATAAAAAAATCAAAATTGAAAAGCTGAATGAGACTTACTTGTCCTTTTTAGCCAAGATAAAAGCTCTAAATTGTAAAATTTATCAAAACATTAATAATTCTTTGATATAATTGTTTTACAATAGAGACTATTTGTAAAGTATCCTGATACCTGAAAACTTACAGAAGAAAATATATTTTTATTTTTTTTTTACCACACAGTAACTAATCTGCCTCAATATATTTGAGATGCAATTCTTTTGAATCAATATCTATACAGCAAGGCCTGAATCAACCAAGCATCTGTAAACACCAAAGAAAAATTACGTCTTATTCAATGGTCATTCAAAAAATCCGATTGCGAATATATATGTTCTAATTCCTTTAAAACACATTTTAGTAATACAAAACAAAAGAACTCAATTAATTGGACTTGTTTTGATATGATTTCAGCACTTGAATTTTTACTTTGTAATATATTCATTCGTTTCGGTAACTCTATTTATCACCAGGTGATAGGAATTCCTATGGGTACCTACTGTGCACCACTTATAGCGGACCTTTTTTGTACTGCTACGAATCTCAGTTTATGACCAACATCAGCAAAGACCCATCTAAACAGGTTTTAATTGAAAAGTTTAACAACACTTTCCGGTATTTTGGATGATATTTTTAACTTTAAATAATGACGACCTCAATACGTATTATAAGGAAATCTACCCTAAAGAACTTACTTTGAATAAAGCCAATTCTTATAATCATCATTGTCCGTTCTTAGACATCAATTTTGATATAACGAGCGGTAAATTAGATACTAAAATTTATGATAAAAGGGACGATTTTTCTTTTCACATAGTTAAATATCCATTTCTGGATGGCGATGTTCCATTATCGCCATCTTATGGTGTTTGCATATCTCAACTTGTTCGATTTGCTCGAGTATGTAATAATGTTTGCGATTTAATGAACGGAATCTTTTCATAACTGAAAAACTATTACATCAGGGTTTTCGTTATCATAAACTGGTAAAAACCTTTACTAAATTCTATCATCGATATAAAGACTTAGTTCATGAATACAATGCAACCTGTAAACATATAATCAAGGCTGGTATTTTACATCCTTTATTTTACGTTAATGTTTTACATAAGAGTAAAAATACTTAAACTCGCCCAACAAACTTATAAAACCTTTAAATCGTCTAATTCATACGGGTTATAATTACGGTATTGTCGTCAGGTCATTACATATGGCCTTCTTTGGTATTAACATTGATTTTTTGATAGGGTCTTTGCATTTTAACTAAACGCATTCTAAATTTTAAAATCTGTATTGCATGGTCACGCGTTATGTATTCCCGTATATGCATGGAATCATTATGTTAAACTCCTCACAGGAAGGGATCTTGGTGGAAGCTGTATAATGAGGGTACATAACTTAATGTGTCAGTTGGTAATGGGTCTGGAGCTGGCATGTCAGTTAACTGCTAGTAGTCTTTTGTGATTTCATATTTAGTTCTTTCAGTTTAGTTTTCCACAATTGACTCAGTTCTGTTGCTAACTGAATTTTACTGTTGTTACTATTGTATTTTTATTTATCACATTGGCTAAGGGGGAAGGTTTGGGCCCCCCCCCAAAAAAAAAAAAAACTAGTTTAACCCCATCGCAGCAGGTTTGCACCTGTCCTAAGTAAGGAAATTTATTAAGCCTTTGTGTGTCTTGTCTGTTTCCTATTATTGTATGTCTACAGGAGTCTAGGATGATGTTTATTTCGCTGAACTTGATTACTCCTTATTTAGAGGCCGACTCCGACCTGTCGTTGGGTGTGGGGATTCCTCATCTTATGGTGGCTTTGAGTTGTTATTACTCCCCTTTGGGTCGTTGTCTCTTTGACACATTTCCCGTTTCTCTTCTTTTTTCTACAATTCAGCAGAGATTTGTAATGATACATGCGAAAGCTTTCATTGAAAGACAGCAACAGAAAAAAATTTATGAAATTTGTTTTTTTTTCTGCTTTTATCATTAAGGATGGTCACTCCTCAGTTTTTTTAAACTGTCTCTGACTTTCGGAATTCTCTTATTTTATCCATCATAATGCATTAGAAATTTTGCACACTGACCCCTAGTATTCTTTTCAAAATATGATAGTTTACATCTTCAATAGACTTCTGACAAAATTTGATGAAGTTCTTGATACTCCTTCATTGCTTTTCAAAGGTTAGTTGCCGTAATGAAAACTGAATGATAGGTGTAGATAAGTTCGGTTTCCCGCCAAAATTTCTGGCGTTTAAATCTCAAAAATGGCCGCACTGACCTGTCAACATGTTATGCTAAAAATGATGTATGATCCATATTCTAATAAATAAAAATGTTAATTCTAAATGCTTGATATAATAAACTTGAGGAGTGAGCATCCTTAAACGACGTCTTGTGTTGTATTATTTTTACATTATTTACATGCCTTACAACCATTCCATCACTGCTTCTCATTAAGTCTTCTATCGATGGATTAAACCCATAATTCTGTGCATAATTATTACCAACATCTCTGCATTCTGAAACGATATTTTCCATGAGGATGAACATTTTCCCCATCGACATAACCCTAGCAACAGCCAAAAGAAGGTGTAATTCTAGCTAGGAAATGCAATAAAATCAAAGTACAGGTCTATATCAAATGTGTTATATTTCATAGATAAATGTTTATAAGCAGTTGAAGTTGTGAGCAAAGTTCTGCGATGTCAAACGCGCACAGGTTCAATGGAGCGATGATTAACTGAAAAATGTGTCTCTTTTATTAAATCTTGAATGAGTATCTTTTGAGCAGAAAAAAAGAGATCTACCTAGATGTTATGTAAACAGGCCAGGACACATTCCAATTTTATTTTTGAAATGATTTCCAAAACATGAGGACGTTTCAAGGTATGTTTTACTTCTTTTATGGTATAAATACACGCATACCACTACATATCATACATTAAAAGATGATGTTATTTGACATATATCAAAACCAAACATTTAAGAATATCGATTTTTCATAAATTCTAGTGTTTTACTATGATTTTTGCCTTTCATAAGCATTTCTTCAGCAACATGTATACAATTTGTATACAAGCTTCAGTAAAATATATCAATCCTTTTAGAAGAAATCACAAAAAAGGCAATACTTTGAGGTTTTATTGAGTACCTTTGACTGACAAGAATTTTTTCTATTTTATGCAAAATTGTTCGGGGTGTAGTGTTTATGGTGTGAATTAGATAAATACAATGAGTAGCACTTACAATCATAAGGGACGGTATGAGAAAGCACTGAAAATATCATGAAGTCAAAACAACTCCTTTTGACTATTGGTCCATATTTTACCTGCATGAAAAAAGGAACAACAGGAAACATTTACAATGGCTGAAAATTATAATTACATGCCATAATCTGCTAGGGAACTACACAGGGAAAACACAAATAATAAGGCAAAAGACAAAAGTAAACAACGAAAGGAACGTGGGACAGCCGGACTTGGTACCATTCATGCATGCTTATTTTTGGTAAAATTTCATCAACATAAAGTGAACCATTTCGGAGGATAGGAAAAATGAAAGGATGTGGAGCGAATGTACATGTGACAAAAACGCACACGATACATAGAAAACTCCAGTTTATCAAGGACAGGGCTTTCATTCCTGTCTACATCTTGATGTCGCCTGAGGGTCTTCAACAAGAGTTTTCTTACAACAATAATTGATAAGCACGAAAATATTTTTCATTCGCCCCTGATAAATAAACTTTGTACTTTCATGCACATTTTCATATAGTATACCACCTTTTGATAAAATCTCTCTCCAATTCGTAGATAAAACTCCATGTTAAAAGTCCATCCAACAATCCACTTGCAAGTTATGATGACAAGAAAAGGTACAGCCAGAGCGACACTAATGTATCCTAAAATCTGGTTGATATACCCACGACGAATCATGCCCGGAAAATGAAAAAATAACGCACAAATCTGCAGTTTAAATCATATTCTTTCTATGAAGTGAAGATCAAGTTCGATTTTGAAGAAATTATCATATTAAAAAGGATCTTTGGCCGTTTCCAGTTGACAGGTACAAACTTTATTGCAGTTCTCAAATTCTAATATGTTATTTGTGTAAAATAAAGGTAAAGTTTGACTTGTTGAAACTGTTTTTGGTTATCAAAGAGGTGTTTGCCCTTGACTGCTAACCGATTCCTAATGATAAAAAGAAAACGGAATAACGCAGCCTGCTCTAAATTTAACTTGTTATTTCCTACTAAAAAATAAAGGTCAAGTTCGAAATCTGTTGACAATCCCATTTGTCGATCGAGGTTATTGATTCTTTAAAAATGATTTTTTCTAGTTACCTATGATAAAAAGATAACACTTAAATGCACTTTTCTCATATTTTAATAATTTTTTTTTCTAGCTACTATAAAACAATTGGTTTTTCACGTTTTCAGATGATAAAAAGAGAATACTTTATAAAGACTTTGTCAGATTTTATAAATTATTTCATTCTATAAATGAACAACCTTATACAGTGAAAACCTCAGAATTTTCCTATGCGTATTGATGGTGGTAGGGAACTTGGCAGCAACCTCTAGTGATCAATAATCTAGTTTTTCCTTGAATATGCAGGCCTCTAACTTTATGTATGCATAAGCGCATATCTAAACTTGGTACAAAAAAAAAAAAAAAAAAAAAAAAAAAAAAAAACACGAGTTAGTCACAGGAAAAAAAAATGAAAACACACACATCTACGAAACTGAATAACCCGGACCCCCAAAAACCATTGATGAGATTAGGTTCGCCTGTAGAGTAAGAATCCCATGCTTTTTGAAGACACCCGTCGCTTTGAACATGTCAATTCAAGTAAAAGTCGAATTCAGTAGAGGAAAACAACTTAAGATGCAAAAGAATAGATTTGTTGTAATCTTGGAACAGATATCCCATAGCTGTCCACAAGATCGTGATGTTGACCGTGAAACTTCGGTAGTGATGACATAACCTATTTTTGAGCAACCGAAGTCTATGATTATAGTCACTGTATTGACAACGAACCCTTGAGCAGCGCGTGAGTTCGGAGATGTAAATTCCATATTCTGGCGCTGATGGAATGTTCCTACAATGAATGGGAAGTTGATTATCGGAAAAAATGAATTCATCGCGTTTGTCATACAGCCTAGTGAGTAGTGTACCATTGTTTTAGATGAATATTCATGTTTTCACGATAAAGGTCAAGGAATGAAACCGAACTTAAGCTGAATGCAGTATTGTTTATTTCGAGTTATTTTTCATACATAAATGAAGAAAATCACCAAAGCGACATAGATAATTTAATGAAAAAATATCACTTATGTAACGGAGCTGAATGTAAAGGAGAAGGCTAGTGTTTTTATCTTAATTTGAAGAAGTCCATTGATAAATTCAGCAAACAGATCGGTTTAAAGTGGTGAACAGTTCGGGTCATTGGAATTTCGATCGTCTGTTGTGAAAAAAAACTCCTCCGAATTGAACAAATATATTGTCGATCAGTAAAATTATCATTTGTAGCACTTCTTCCTCTTTGTATTATTTCTTGGAGTCGCATTTAACAAAGCATATATTTTCTTTACCCAAAGTAATGCATTTCTTAATTAGTTATACTATCAATTTTGACGATGCAACCATACGATTTTGCAGGTCCTAATTTACCAATCCATAATTCTTCTTTTTGTTTAGGAACAGTTGTATTCAAATTGGGATTGTTTGTGGGTAGGTATATTATTCAAAATGTGAATAATCGTGAAGAGAGTATAAAGCTCATATTGATTAAAATGTTGCTAAATGGTAGAAGATTTCATTTTGTTGATTTCCCATCTATGTCCATCCATCGTGAAGTCTCCCCTTACTTTCTCCTACATAATTAAGGCAACATACATTGCCTTCTGTACCGTAGAATTTAGGAGGGCAATAAAGATCATCGAAGCTTCTAATATATTATGCAATTTTTGTCACATTAGTTGTGAAGTACGTGTCTGTTATCAAAATGTCCACAAAATTATAATTTTTTGGTGCCTCGATGCAATGTTCTTATTTGTCAAAATAAAATTTAACTTTAAAAATCAAAATGATTGTTTCAGAGTTTATCTAGGGTAAGAAATAAAAATTATGATTATATATATCTTTGCTAAATTGAATCTAAGCATTTATGAATAATCAAATTATTGTTTCAGAGTATACATTGGTATCAATGCTAAGCTTTCCAATAATACCTGTCTTTCTTGCTTGATCAAGCATCACAAATTCCTCTGTAATTTCGTTATATATCCCGGTGTTATAATAATACAGACACATGTTCACTGCATTGTTAGTGTTGTTCAGTTTCCGTAAAATGAAAGAACCAACTGAAGTTTTTGGTATTGAATAAACCTGAGATAAAGAAAAACACCTTTGCATACATTTATGACACCTTGTTGTATCAAAAAATAAGTTAATCCCTTATTCACGTATATTTTCAGTCTTTTTTTTTTGCAAACAATTTCATACTTTTCTAATCAAATCATTTGTTTTCAAAATCACAGAATTCATGTTTCAAATCGATCAAAAATACAACATAATACTATTGACCTGTTTTCTTTTCAACTTTCCTTAGGGTTGATTGGAATTAAGGACGTACCAAGTGTTATATTGCAACCATAAGTTCACGTTTTTCAGTATGCAGTACATTTATTCAGGTTGGATCATCGCTATCAGCTTATACAGAAAAATATGCAGCATTTGCTTCTTGACCTCAAGACTTAATTGACTAGAGCCATTTTGCTATCTCAAACAGTAACTGTACTTCGAGGCTAATCTTTTTGCGTAACTATACTTTGTGGTCACTATATACTTTGAGGTTAAACATTTACTTCCCGTCACTCTAGTATGAAGTATCCTTTTTTCGGGCGTTCACTATGGATTCTACTTTTACATAATATAATACCTAATTTACAGTTAATTTTCATCTCTGCGAATGACCATTTAAAGGGGGTAGACCAGGGTAGGCCTAAAATTTTCCAGTCGTTTAATTCTTTTTTTATATTTACAGTATTTAATCTATAGATGTCCCTATAAACTTAGAGTAATTTTTCAACAATTTTTACTGTCTCGTTTTGTACCGAGTGGTCATCAAAGATGGTATGTTTCCTCAAATTATTTGATCCGTTCTGGACTTGCTTCTTGTGTATAAAATAGGCTCTAATAGAAATTGTTTGATATAAAATTATCCCAAATGCAAAATTCAGTAGTATAAACATGTGTGACAGAAGGCATGAAGCAAAATGATAAATTTCAATAGTTTGAACTGGAATACATAGGTGATTTGGGCCTTATAGACTGAAATGTTTACCAATTTTTTATCAGTATTAAAGACTTCTTGTAAAAAATTGAGTTGTTAAATTTTCACCATTTTTAACTGAGAATAGAATGGAAATAAGTTTATGCAAGATATACTAAAATTCAAGAAAATTCTACTTTTGCATTTTTTCAAAATTAAGAGTTAATTAGGCAAAAATCAATACAATTCCTGAAACTGTGCTTTAAATTACCTCCCTTGAAAGAATTATGAGTTTTACATATTTTCATTATTTTTAGATATCATTGCACGATATATGGAGTTAATGTGCTAGTCTTTTAATGCAATTTACATGACAACAAGAATACATATTCGATTTGTGATTTTTTTTCACAATCTTGAAATTTTAATTACGCCCATCACAATGGTGCTATCTATTTATGTAAGTACTAAGAAAGTGAAAAACAGTGTTATCTCCCCATACCCTAGGTCTACCCCCTTAAATAAACTAAAGATAAACCTAACTTCCATTATGTTATATTTTAAGAAACAATGCATATTATTTTTGTCTATTGTGTTAATTGCTCTCGAAAAGTCTCAGGCAATATACACACTTGGTAATACTTGTCCAAGATCCGTTTTCATTCGGTAAATAACAGATAAACAATGAGACATTCAGCTACATGATTATCGTTACAGACGGAAACTATACCAACCGACCCGAATTTTCCTGAATTCCCAGAATTTGATTGGATGATGGCAAGGCAGAAAGGGGCACTATAGTGATACGACAATACTATTGGAAAACATAATTTATTAAGTGCATAACTGAAAAGAGAAACAGAGAATGAAAAGAGGTAGAACATAGTAACCGGAAGTCTCGAGAGGTATAGTCTCGTTTAAAGGAAGTTAGAACAGAACCGTTAATCCAAAACGAACAATCCAAGGACAAGGTCAACATCAGAAACAAAATAAAGGAAAAAAAAACACAACATGGGTACGGCACAGAAAAGAAAAATGAAGACACACACACACACACACACACATACACACGAAGATGAACAACACGGGCCCAATGAAAAATGGTAAAGTATCTTATTAACTATTTATAAATAGGAAAAATTAAAAGATATGGAGTGAATGTACATGTGACAAATACGGATACGAAAGTCTTTCATCACAGGGCAAATATAACACCACTGACAAGACAACACTGTGGAAAATCGTTCCCAAAAAGAAGTACGTAGTAAGTAAGTAAGTAAGTAAGTAAATTCTTTATTCCAATTTTGGTGCCCACGAGAGGCAAAATAAGTTTTACAAATAAAGAAAGAAAATCTTAACTAAAGATTACAAACACAGTATCTACAAACACGGACATAATGACTAGAATACAAACAAAATGAATACAAATGAATTATATTATTATAAATGGAGTTGCCCTTTAGGAGAACCGTTACAGATTAATTCCTATTACTAATTACCACTATACAACATCTTGTTTTTTCTCATCTCAAAACACTCATAAATATATTTTGACAGATTTATTATAACATCTTTATCTTCACTGGACATTAGCCAAACTAATGCTTCCCTCTGTGACAGATTGGCATAGTTAGGATTGCTGTTGAGACTGCACACAAACTATCTTCGTTTGTTTCCGTATAGAGGACATATAAATAAAAGATGGAATTCGTCCTCAATTTCATTACAGTTGCATAGTGTGCACTTTCGTTTTTCTTTTTCTATATTACTATATCTCCCCTTTTCAGTTTCAAGGGATTGAGCACTGATTCTAAATTTAGTAAAACATTTTCTAATTTGGGGATTTTTTTTTACTTCGAAATATTTTTCCATCTCAAAAATAACCTTGAATGACGCGTATGTCCGAAGCTTCCCTGATTGTTTGAATTGACTCTCTGATAAGACAGATCTCCATTTCTTTTTAAATTCAATACGTAATTTTTCCTTTATGATTAGATCCAATTCATTATTTTAGGGCCAGGGATTCCAGCATTTTTTATAAATGTATGAATATCATTTATCCAGCATTTTTTGTTGTTTTCTGCTAAGAAAATGTTTTCTTTAAATGCTTTGTCAACGAGTTTGTTATCCGTTCGGTCTCGTAGTTGTGTATAATATCTTATAGAGTTAATTACTGCATCAATATATATAGGAAACCTCCCTAGTTCTCCAAGAATAGCATAATTGGTTGCTTTCTTGTTCGTACCACAAACGTTTTTAAGAAACTTAATGTGCAGTCTCTAACAATGCAAACGTGGGATAAAATTGTTATTATATGAAGGATATTTTAATGTACCCCATATTTCAGAACCGCAAAGCAGTACTGGTTTAATTGTATGATCAAATAAATGTAGTACTTTTGTATTTGGCTGGACACTTTCAAAACATTTTGTTAGCTTATAATATGCACGAAGGCCCCTTTTATAGAGGTATTCTTGGCAATGTGAGAAGGGTCCAGTGACGCAGAAAATATAATACCCAAATATTTGTATCTGAGCGTGTGTTCTAACTCAATTCCTTTATAATAGATTTAGCATTTTGAAGCTTTCCTCCTTTACAGAAAATCATCATTTTTGTCTTTTTTATATTTAATTTCAGTCCATTCATGTTACAGAAGGAGACCAACTTATTCAAACATCTCTGTAATCCCTTTTGACTTATAGACAATAAAATAAGATCATCTGCATATAACATACAATTAAGCACACTGTTATCAAGGAAGACCCTATTAAAACAATTAGGTAGATCGTTTATATAAAAAATGGCTATTTAAATTTTAACGGTGAACGTTGAGTACATAAAAACGAATAAACGGAACATGTGGTCTGAAGTTTTGGCTTGTCGTAATGTACAGTATCACTCCATAAAGCTGAATGAACAACTTTACAAATATAGCTAAGCTTGATTTATCACTGGGTGTTATTTGTAATTTACAAAAGTATTATGACTCCCTCCGGTAGAAAACACTGCCGGTTAAAGTATAATTCATTTGCCCAAATGGCTTGGGCAATACAATAAACAAATAAAAGCTTTCACAACCGATTTGTTTTGCACAATCAATACTTTAAGAAAGGATATGGAGTAAATAAACATGAGATGTATAATATAAAATTATAAATTTACATTTCAATTTCTTACATTTGAAATAGTATAGTTGATGTGCTGAATAAGATCTTCTTTGGTATAGATTGCATAGGTCCCAGTTGATGGAGGGTCAAACATTGTTTTGGACCATCTTTTAAGTAATAAATGCTTCAGTGCAATTTCATTGCGTTCTACAAACGTGGAAAACTGAGTTCGATTATCTCCGAAAAGAAACATCTGTAAAAGAAATAATACACCATATAAGATCTTAAAGCTGATTGATTGATTTCTTAAGAACGGTTACTTTGTAAATATTCCAAAAAAAGGGATGAGAAAGAAACACATCTTCTCTGTTTGACAACAAAATAAAATTTAATAATATGCAAAATATAGAACAATGCATTAATCTCATTTGCAAGTTTTTGTTTTTCATTTCAAATAACTAAGCACAGTTGAAGCAAAAACAAGTAAGCGTGGTCCCTGTATGAATACTTTCTACATACCCTAGTGATGATCAAGTTCGGTTAGTAATGGCCCCGTAGTTTCAGAAGAGAAGATTTTTAAACAAAATTTTACGACGGACGACGGATGCCTAGTGATATGAAATAGCTACAGCCCGGTGAATCTTAAAATAACCACAAGTACACCGTTATAATTGCGAGTTCCTGATTAAGTTAATGTCTGCATTATGTTGCCACTTTAAAAGGATTTAAATACTTTGCTTCTTTATTATGATACTTTTTTTTACATTTCAAATGATATTTGTTTTAATTCTTTGTATCATAATATTTTGGTTTGTTAATCATAAAAATATGTTAATGTCTTTGCATTTTAAGGATGTATTCTAGTCATTTTTCAGTCTCATTGAAAAATCATTTAAAATAATTTTAAAATTATCGATTTTTTCCAATGGCATTTAATTCACAAAAATATGTTTATCTTTAGATTTTGCCAATACGCTATTGATTTCTATCAAGTTGTTTCAGAATAACAACAAACTGAAGATTTATGCCCTATTTGGCTGATGGATTCATGTCAAATTTTCATGTCCTATTTCATAAAATAGGGGTTTGGTTAGAAAAAGCTATTTTATGGGAAAAAAACCATGCAGTTTAGATTTATTTTTGCCTTTTAAAAAAATATAGTCTGTGTAAGATATTTTTGCAATAAAAAATCACAAACACATGAATTTCGAACCGTTACCTATTGAAAAAAATAGAAAAACTACATTTTAAGGGAAATATTGAAATGCTGAAATTGTCCCTAAAAAGCATGACAATAGGACACAAATTTCTTATATCAACACAAACATATGATGTTTTTGGGGTTGAATTTGTTCATACCATCTATTTACAGCTTTATAGAGAGAGAGGAAAAAAAGTTTAATATTCTAAGCTCAATTTCTTTCATGAAAATAATTTTAAAAATGGACAAAAATGCCTAAAAATGAGCAAAAGTGTAAAATTTGGTCACTATCAAACATCTGTAACAAAATAATTTGCACATCAATCTATGATTTTTTCTTCATATTTTAATTTTATAAGGCAAGCACATGGCAAATATGAAGGTTGGGAAAAAAGTGCAATACCATTAAATTCTTAAGTGTTTATGATTTCTTTGGATTTCATAGTTTTTATTAAAATAAAATAAAAAAAAAATAAATAAAAACTAAAAAAAAAAATAAATAAAAACTAAAAAAAAAAATACTGCATGAATTTACTAAACTCGCTTGTTGTGCCTTACTATCTTACATTCACTAATCTGAATCGCAGCCCTCCTCTCTTTCAGTTATGTTAATAATCCTATAATTTCGCCATATGATTTCAAAAACACAAACTTAAAAAAGAGGAACATCTTGCATTATTATGGAGCTATATAAGATTTTGTACAATTGTGTTACTTCTACGAGATTAATATGGGGTTTAACGGAGCAATAAAGTAATATTGAACCAGTATCGAAGTGTCATAATAGCTTAATATATTTGATCGTTATGATTTTAGTCAATGATGATATCCAAACGGGGTGTTGAATGTCCATCATATTGGTGTTGAAGGGGTGTAGTATGAAAACGTCAATCAACGTTACTGTGCAATTTCATGATTATCATGATCAACTGTGAAATAACACATATTATTATACTTTACTAT
This sequence comes from Modiolus philippinarum, assembly GCA_002080025.1. Taxonomy (NCBI): domain Eukaryota; kingdom Metazoa; phylum Mollusca; class Bivalvia; order Mytilida; family Modiolidae; genus Modiolus; species Modiolus philippinarum. The sequence goes on along the minus strand of MJUU01035606.1, from coordinate 10,977 downwards.
AGAAATTATGGTAAAAATAATATTGGTATTTTTACAAGTAATAGCGCGTGGGCAAAATAACTGTTCGGGAAAATGCGCGTAGGCAAAATAACTGCTCGGGAAAGTGCGCGTAGGCAAAAAACTAATTTGAATAAGGCGCGCTTTAGTACGTCGAACAAATAACTAGTTATTTCCCTTGTCGTCAACGTAAACGTAAATAAAAATGGCTGCCATGAAAAGCTCGGAGTTCGATAGTTAAAGTTTTGAAGAAAAAGCTCATGACGATTTTTTTTCTGTGGACGCCCGTTAAATGAAACGAAGCACTGGAACTTGCACCCGATTAAAAAAAACATTACATTTATTTTTTTTTTGATATAGTTGACTGATGTGTTGCTTTTCAGGTCGTGAAGAAATCCCTGTAATGTAAGCAAATACTAACTCACCACCCATTACTAAATTCATTCGTTTTGGTTTATTTAGACATTTATCATATGGATTTGATATCATAAAACACCCTTTTTTGTGTTTTTTTTTTAGTTTTTAGTTCAGTATAATAATACAGTTATGGCCTTTAATCGACTTCGGATAATATCCATAATTATTTAATCTCGAAAAGGTTATTTTACCTCGGTCCTACGGACCTCGGAAAATTAACCTTTTCTCGATTAAATAATTATGGATATTACCCAAAATTAAAGGCCATAATTGTATATTATGTAGCAAGTAAATTTCTATACTTTATACATAGAAACAAAATTACAAGTATAATAAAGTTATTAATTTGATAAAGTGTTTTTTAAGAGATCATTTTTTTCAATATAAATCCTCACATTTTATTTTAATTGCTTAGTTTCAAGCTTTAAAAAGTCAGCTCCAGGAATTCTCATTTTTCATTTACTAAAGGGTCACAAGGTTTACTATAGAATGCCGGGAACCGTTTATAGTCTCAGGATAATATTAATTATTCAACTACATATTTCAATATTAATTCATTATCAAATATGCTGAAATTGATGTGATAACAAGTTTTTTTCTTGTTTTTTTTTGTGATTCGATAATGCGTATTTTGATATTGGTCTTTAGTTTTATATTGATGTGATACATGTAACAAGTGTTTTGATGTTGATGTGATAATTAGTAGTTTAATACTGATGTGATAGCAAGTATTTTGATATTGATGTTGATTGGACCTGATAATAAGTATTTTGATATGATTTGATAATGAGTATTTTGATAATAAGAAGTTTAACATTGATGTGATATAAAGAATGGCAATGTTGATGTGATAATAAGTAGTTCAATAATACAGCTATATCACGTGACATTGATTTGATAACATAGAGAAAGAGTACTTAGATATTGAACTGATAACAAGTAGGTTGCGATTGATGAGCAGATGGATAGTTTGAGAGTAATGTGAAACTAAGTTATTTGATATAAATATGATTATAAACATTATTTATTTTCAAAGCAAACATTTCAATGCATTCTCCGATAGCGTATAGTATTGAACCATATTCCTAATGTAGGCCATCTTGGTATGGACGACGACTTGCCAGACATATTTTTAAATGTACCAACTATGGAACTTTTAAAAAAATCCGGATCCCATTTGATAAGTAGTTCAGAAGAGAAAGATTTTGACGTGGGCATAATGTTAGATCTTTGACTGTGTTTTAATATAAGTCAAAGGTAATTAAATTAAAACCTTTTAAAATTGCACTAAATAATGATCCGCTATCGTCCCCATTTTTGGTTCCAACAGGCCCTGTAGTAACAAAGATATTTGAATATCATCTCTCATAGGGTCCTGTATTTAACTATTCTACCAAATTATTTACATTTTGGATGGGATACGTACTTCGAACACGCTTATTTAAAGTCAATCATACCAACCAATTAATTTTTTTACAAGATAGAGCAGATAAACTAATAATTCTATGCATATAATAATTTCAGTTTTGGAAGCACACTCCTGGTGTTGTTTACATCAAGGATTTCTTGAAACTCATTCTAATTTACTAAGCATTGTAGCGTTAATAAAATGGTAAAAAGAAATATATAGGTCCTTGTGTTTTAACAGAGATCGAAGACATGGAAATTGGCGGAAAAAAGATTTTTCAAGATTTTCCTTTAATTAAACATTAGGACTATTTTTTTGTCTAAAAGCTTGGAATTTAAATAAAATTTTTTTTATGAAAACTGGGAAGGTGTTTTAATTTGAACTATAGAAGACATCCATGATTTTTTTGACAGAGCAAAAACACAGTCCCAAATGCTGCTTACTCAGGGATTTGTTCAACCTATGTTAATTTCACCCCTCAAGAAATTATAAGGCCGTCACCATAACATCATTGAAAGATATGACGTGTCAATGTCCCAAAATGAAGGCAGACATTTTCAGCTAGATTCACGTATTCCCGGATTTGACTATACCGGTTTTGACTTTTTCCTACATTGTCTCACTTACAGTGTGACGGTGCTGTTAACACAACAGGACATGCTTACCCTTCTGGAGCACCTGGTGTTTCTTTCAGTTTCATGGGAGCTCACACCGGGTGTGCCTTGGTTTTGATTGATTGATTGATTAATTAGAGTTTAACGTCCAATGAGCAATATTTCAGCTATATCAGGACGAGAACAAGTTAATAAATTAAAAAAAAAAATGAAAGTATCAGAAGAAAGAAATAAAGGTGGAAGGGACAACCTGGGCAACGACTTTTGACTGCCACTGGAAAATTAGAGAAATGGGTAGGGGCAGGAAATTTAGCCTTCCATACGACACCCAGTGCGTCTGCTCTCTTTAGAGAAATATAGAAGGGGTCTTTATACTGCATGGAGCGTGGCGTTTCTCGACACAGTTTGGCTACAATGGTTCGCGGTCAGGCTTTCCGTATTATGACCTGACTACCCCGCATAGACAGGGCATTCCCCTATCCACCACCTGGGGACGCGCCCGGCAGCTCTGTAGCCGAAGCCCCTGAAAACCGATTCAGGTGCCGGGCCTTGGTTTTGAATGTTGTGTGTGGTTTTTTTTTCTGTGCATTGTAGCTGTCTAACGCCATTGTTTTCTGTTTTCTCGTTTTTTCAATGTCTTTGGACTATGATTTTTGTAAATAACACTTCTTTGTTCCTTCTGTATTCTACTGTCGTTGTTTAATGAAATGAAAGTTGGGGGTCCATGTGCATTTTTTTTAAACATTGAACAGGAGAAAGCCAGAGGAGTTCCGAATTATGACACAAAGTCAAAAATGTGACGAGTGAGATACCTTAAGAACAAAACAAAAAGCCTTACTTGGTAGGTACTGAAGATGCAAACCAAAATTAGTAATATAATCTTTTCCGGAAACCTCTTCAGTCCCTTGTGTTTACATATTCTTGTATAAGGATCACTGAAATGTTCATGTAGTTTCGAACGAAGCTCATCGCCTCTTCTGTGCCTTTCTTCGATGTCTTCAACTACAAATATGTTATACTTTTGCATAATGTTACTTAAATTTTAAGCTCAAGTTCGGTTTGTACGACAGTGTTTTTTTTTCAATTTCCAGTTAAGGTAATTGTAAACTTAGTAGAGCGATCATTGATTTGTACACGATTATATGCTTACTGATATGCAAAAGATAAGATATTTAATTCGACCTTGGAAATTGCTACCCTAAAAATGGTATACATTCAAAATGGGCATTTTTTTCTCAGTTTTTTTACTTTTCACGTAGGTTTTTTTCTTTGTTTCAATAAAACTCTTTGTATCCTTATCATAATAAAATTGTATTTGTAAGTGCATTAAAACTGTTTAACATTAATTTGAATGTTGCTTTAAACTTATAAAATAATCATAATACATTTTCTCATATAAATTAAATACAGGACTAAATGACGCAAGCCAAATCCAAACATAGGAATCGATTGTCAACTACACCATGATCTTTTTGGTCCAGTATTATTCATGACTTTATATCTTTTGATGAATTAAAGCAATTACATTAACAATTGTTTTTTTAATTCTGATGATATGATATTACGATCGTTAAGTGGCTTAAAAGTATCTAAATGCTTAACACACATGTGACCTGATTGATATCTAGGAAATACAATTTGAGAAACAAAATACTTCGATCTTTTTTAGCTGAAAACAGAGATAGGATGACCAATTTCAAATAAAAAAAAAGAAAAAAAATGCGGAGCAGATACAGAAGACCATTGAAACAGTTATATATATTCCACATCTGCATCGAGTGAGAAAACGGCATTTCTACACTGCAGATAGTGAAATTTTCAATTATTTAAACTCGAGGGTTACAGGACGCTGTTTAAAAATTAACTGCTGATTGTGTAGAAATTTTGTTTCTCACGAGTTATGGTTGGGAGAATCTCTTTCTCTAATAATTTAAAGATTTTGGACAAAAACATGATCCATCTTTTCTGCTGGTCTGAAATAGATGTGTTCTTAGAGCATGATGTCATCAGGCATTGACGCCTATTTTCATGGCGTCACAATAGTGAAAACCCTAAACATATTTGACGTCATAATTGAATTTCAACCAATAAATGTCAAAGAACAACTGCCTCTCTACAGAGAAGAAACGTATTCCTCTAACTGTTCAGGAAACGTGAAAACAGTACAGAAATTAGAAAATACATGTTGTTATAAGCAACATGATTTTCTTATCGTTAGGTAATTTTAAAAGTTCTTAACTGTTACAGAACAGGAAATCATAGATGCTTAGATGTTTTGTATTGAAACAAGTTAATTGTGAAAAAGTTAGATAATGAATTTACTTACACCAAAGTTACTGCGCATTTAGTCACTGCATATGGCTCTTTCGACAACTTGTGTCTCTTTGGTGCAAATCAAATTAAAACAATTCAAAATCCATTCAACGAAATATGTGTAAAAAGTGAGAGTAAAAATTAGAAATAAGATCTAAATAGAAGGGCCAAATTCAGCTAAAAACAGAGCTTTTTAACAGGGAGATTTTTAAAACAATTTCAAAGCAACAGAAAGTTCTGAAACTATACAAAAGAGATGCTATCACGTCAATATATTGAAGTTTGATAAAATGTATCGAATAGGAAATATCCATGTGCTCAAAAATCTTTCTTTGTTAAAGATCATCAAAGCCTGAAGCCATTCCTCAGAGTTAATTAGCCATCGCTATTACAATGTATTATACATATACTTGTTTTACAATGGTGGTGTTATTGGCCCTTATCACACTTATTGCATGTGATATTTTCACTTATCTATATCACTTTGTACTTCAAGAAAAGAAGATAGTGACATCTTCAGGAGAAAGGATTTTTGGCTTGTGTCTTTATTTTTCTATTTTTTATTTTTTGCTTTTGTATGTTTGTTTTTGCTTTTCATCGTGGTTGTTGTTTTTTTTTAACTGACAGTAGAACACCAAAGAAATAAGACACAAAAATCGCATAAATCGAAGGCAAAAGATGAGGAGTACAGGAAAAGGGAAGGACAATGAAATGCAGCTTTTCTGAAAAAAAAAGTTCCTGTCGCTTACCCTTTATCAGCTAGAGCACCTTATTTTACTTTTGGTTCTAAAGATGTTTACACTGTCAGTTCCTCGGTTTTTGAATGTTGTGTTTTAAGGTAGATAGACACTAATATTCATATCCATGAGATTTTGTTGTAATTTGGCACAATTGAAGAACCAGTCATTCTAACCTTAAGTAAGTTTTAAAAAGTATATGTCACCATGCTTGTTGCTTCTAGAATTGAGATTAAAGTTTCCTCATTTTCAACCAATTTTTCACATAAATTAACAAAGAATACACGGGAAAAGTATGGAAAGGCAATTTTAACTTGAAAAAAATGAACTTTTTATCAATGAGAATTTTATATATTTTTGTAAATAAATAGTTAATGATATGATCTAAATGTTTCAACGAAAAAATGTATATGTCACAATACTTTTAACGGAGATATTTTACAAAATTTCCGGATTAAACAATATTTACGGGAGAGGGGAGCTAATTCGCGGGAAAAGGGACGAAATATGATGTCTCAAATCTGTCATTCAATTATGACGTCACAAAGGAAAAGCTGTCAAATTACTGTTCCGGCACAAAAATCAAACTTACCCCGTAACCGACTCTTTATTTTTCAAATGCGCGATTTTATTGCGCAGCGCAACAGTGTCTATCTACCTTACTTTCTGCATTTTGTGGCTATATAATATCATTGTTGTTTCATCAATTTTGTTCATGCCATGTCAATGGACTTTGAATTTTGTATTGTTTTTATTGCTATTTTGAAAATATATTAAACATAATGATTGTTTTATGTCCTTTATATATATATACTGCTAGTAGTCTCTTGTGATTTCATGTTTATGTCCGTATATTTAGTTCTTTCAGTTTCATTTTTCACAGTTGACTCAGTCCTGTTGCCAACTGAATTTTACTGTTGTTACGATCGTTTTTTTTATTTATCACATTGGCTATAGGGGGAAGGTTTGGGCCCAATAAAACTAGTTTAACCCCGCCGCAGCAGGTTTGCGCCTGTCCTAAGTCAGGAAATTTATTAAGCCTTTGTGTGTCTTGTCTGTTTTCTAGTTAGTTCACTTTATGTCTATCGGAGTCTAGGAAGATGCTTATTTCGCTGAACTTGATTACTCTTTTATTTAGGGGCCAACTCCGACCTACCGTTGGATGTGGGGTTTCCTCACCGTTCATTGAAGATCTTATGGTGGCTTTGAGTTGTTATTGCTCCCCTTAGGGTCGTTGTCTCTTTGACACATTCCCCGTTTCCCTTCTTTTTCTTATTAAAATTCATTATAACCTGCGTGTATTTATTTGTTACTTTACCTCTTTCTTTTTCAGGAATTTGAACCTCTATACTTCCGATGTCTGCCATACCTCTGTGTATTTAAATAACAATATTGAGGTTACAGCTCTGTCGTTATTTCGTATGCTATGAATCAAAATATACAGATAGTCATTTCATAATATGCCTTTATTATATACATTACACATAAACGTTATTATATACATTATACATAAACGTTGCAAAATATTCCTGTCATGGTCAGCACAATATTTGAAATGCAAATGAAGTTTATTTTCGTAGATCTATTTCTAGAAGATTTTTGAAGCAATAAATATGTTTTGAAAAATTAATATGTGAATATTTTCTATGAATTATTTTTGCAAGTTCGAATTGGCAGGGATTTTTGTACAATAAATGAATTAGCACATCAGTTTGTCTGCTATTTTATATATTCTAAACCATATCATGTTTACAAATTAAGAGATAACCATACTGTATTTTAGGAGCTGAGGGGGTAAATCGTAGATTTTACTGTCGCAAACTGAGTTTTCCGGCGACGCGTCAGCGGAGCCGGAAAACGGATGTTTGCGACAGTAAAATCTTAGATTTACCCCTGAAGATCCTAAAATACAGTTTGGTTATCTATATTCTAATGCAAATCCACAAAAAACCATTCAAAATCGATTTTTAAATCACAGGAAGTTTGGTATGCGTCTGCGCAATTACGTTGCTATTGGTTCCGATGGTAAATCGTGGATTTTACCCCCTCAAAATTCTGACGCTATCCAATCAAAATTAGCGTTACAAACATAAGTGCATTAAAATGTTCATTCTTGGTCTGTTCATTATAATATGAATACAGTAAAATTCAAATATAACGAACATGCATATAGCAAAGTTTATTGAAATCCCCGGCCAAAAGCCTTTAAGATTCATAATATTTTTGTAGTTTATCACGCTTTTAGCGAATTTTCTGTTATGGCGATTATCTTACTGATCCCATGGTCAATAACCACATGTATTTTTTGTCAGATATAACGAGGTCCTATTGGTCAAAGGTAAAATGTCAACCAAACGAATCAAATACACTACAAAAGTCAAATTGTCTGAATTTACCAATTTTCGTCTGAATTTGTCTGAAAAATTACTCGACATTCTTTAATGTTTGATTTAGTGCCTAATTTTTCTCGACAAATTCTTAATTGTATTAGTTTTGTCCTAAAATTTCTCGACACATCCTCGACAGTCTGAATTTGCATGAAAAATTCTTGATAAAATTCTCGACATTCTTAACATTCTCCAGTATGACTGAAATTTCTCGACAAATTCTTAATTGTACTAATTTTGTCTTAAAATTTCTCGACACATTCTCGACAGTCTAAATATGCATGAAAAATTCTTGAAAAAATTCTCGACATTCTTAACATTATGCATTATATCTGAAATTTCTTGACATATTCTCGATGTTCTTAATTTTGTCTAGAAATTTCTCGACATGTTCGCGATATTCTTAATTTTGTATGGAAAATGGAAATTTCTCACCATTTGAAAAATTTTCTTTTTTTATCTATATTTTATTATTTATCTTGTCTGTTTTAAACTATATTCTTGGCTTATTTTGCTAGAATTGTGTTCCATTTCTACAATTATGTAAAATCATCATTTAATACATTCATATTTAGTATTTATGTTATAAAATAAAGTATTTTATTTTCAATAATGTCACAAAACCATGATCAAAAGGTCTGGATAATACTAAAATAAGCAAAATAAAAACATTAAAAATGCAATGGAAAAAATTATGGTTTCTTCAATTTCACTCTGATTGTCAACTTTTCAAGGAATTTTTTTTACAAACACATGTATTTTAATTATCTTCACAATTACAGAAACATTGTGTTGTCAACATTTGTCATAGTAATTATCTCTATCCATGGTTAAACTATATCTCTATCCATGGATAAAACTATTTACAAATAATATACCCTTTTTAATATGAATTTTTCCCTAAATTATATAAAGGCATATATAATTTGCTATGCATGTTATATTTTACATTCTTTCTGCANCTCCCGATCTATGATACTTCATACAGTAGTATTTGACTCATATGTTTACCTATACATATAAAATAAATAGCAAAAACAATGGAAAGGTTAAATGGGATATAAGCACAATTATGATACAACAAAAAACTTACGGTCTGTTACTGCAAACTTGTTTACATATCTGTAGATGTGATAGCCACTGTAGATGGGATTGCCGGTAATAGGGTGTGTACATACAAGCATTAAAAACACCTCCAAAACAGAGATTGTCACAGGTGAGTGGCATTGTCTCAGGTAAACTTAATCATCAATTATTTTATTGTGTAAGTGCAATATACAAACAGTGTCACATTATGTTTAGAATATACTAATCGAATGCTTTTTGAAGACTCACCAGTTCTCCTTATTTGGTAATGCTGTTAAATTGTTTCCCAATCCTGGTTTAATGAATTTATTATGCATGTCATTTGAAGGAAGAGCCCCCCCCCCCGAACATTTTTTATATTTGTGAATAAAAATTTTATGAGACAAGCTAATAAGGAGGGACACCTAAGAACTACTGAAGACGTCATTAAATTTCTGCTGTTAAGATTTCAAATTGACTATACAAACTGCTTGTTCATTGTCCTTGTTGGGACAAATAATTTAGATACCCTTCACAGACTTCTTACTTAATAAGTTCTATATGTATTATTTCAATTTAAATTCTGGGTATGGGGATTAAATATTATACTTGAAACAATCATCAAAATATTATACTTGAAAGATCAAACTATTCAGGAATTTTGTGTTGACTCTTCATTCAGTTTGGGTTGTAACAGATCTAAAAGAATGAGTAATTACTTGGATTTTATAACTGAATGCGCTCCCCTATGATTACTTGCCCAGACGCAGGATCATATTCCATGATTCGTGTGGAATTAATCTGTACAGATGTCTGCTTAATTCTAGCAAGGTATTTTTTATGTGCTAGCTAAAATGATTTTCTAGGACAGATTAAGTACTCATATATAGAAAAGCAGACATAACATCATTTTACTACGCATCAAATGGAAGATAATATCAAATGATTTATAATTTGGTGAGTATGTGTAGCTTATACATACATGTAGTACAATGTACGTATTTATTTTCCTCACTGAGTATATTAGTTGATTTAGGTTGTGACCTTGGCCCTCTGAATAAATGCATAAGAGGGGTAAATACCTGTTGTACTAGTATATTGCACACAGTTTAATGGTATGAGTTGGCAGTAAGAATCACTTTTTTATGAGTTTTTGAAATTTTATTATTTTTAATAAATTAATTTCTATTTTAATTTATTTTAGATTTGCGATTTCATCAGAAATTTATTTTACAAATTAAATCAAATTGTTCTTTTATTTGTCTTCATACAAATTAGGTTGATCATAACATTTTAGACAGTTGAGAATATGTCGAGACACATTCAGACACTGTTCAGACTGTCAAGAACATGTCGAGACATATTCAGACATTGTTTAGATTGTCAAGAATATGTCGAGACATATTCAGACTCTGTTCAGACTGTCGAGAATAAATCCAGACATATTCAGAACATCAAAAATAAGTTGAGACTATTTGAGACATTGTTCATACAGTTAAGAATGTGTTGAGACAAATTCATTCTCAGTTCAGACTGTCGAGAATGTGTCGAGACACAATCAGGCATATTTCATACTTTTGAGAGATGCGTCAAGATAATTAAGAATAGTGTCGAGAATTTTAAGAAATAATTAAGAAAAATTCAGACAAAGTCGAGAATTTTTATATATATTCCAGACAATAAAGAATGTCGAGTAATTTTTCAGACAAAATCAGACAACAATTGGTAAATTCAGACAATTTGACTTTTGTAGTGTATTTAGTCAAAAGGGGGAATAAATCCCACAAACATTAGATGCAAGACGATATGCATAACTAGGCATGATGGTAATGATGGCATTTTTCACAGTTGACTCAGTCCTGTTGCCAACTGAATTTTACTGTTGTTACGATCGTTTTATTATTTATCACATTGGCTATAGGGGGAAGGTTTGGGCCCAATAAAACTAGTTTAACCCCGCCACAGCAGGTTTGCGCCTGTCCTAAGTCAGGATTGTGTGTCTTGTCTGTTTTCTAGTTAGTTCACTTTATGTCTATCGG
>MJUU01035605.1:38730-48940 GCA_002080025.1 Modiolus philippinarum | reverse complement strand
TTTTTTTTTTTTTTTTTTTTGGTTTTTTTTTGGTTTTTTTTGTTTTGTTTTGTTTTTTTTATTTTTTTGTGTGTTATTTTCATGTATTTAGCATTTAGGTAACAAAACAATGGAAAAAGTAACGATTGTGTGCTAAAAGACTAGCTCGACAATTTTCGGTATTGGGTTCGATTCCTGCAGATTTCGACAATCAATTTTGACAGGAATCTGTTTTTTCCATGATTAATCCTACACAGCAGATTAGCCCGTTACACAGTGAATGACATCGACAATGATATTTGTAAAATAACAATATAACGATGACCCACCATACGTGGTTTCAAATTAAATTCCCTTAAATAGGTCCGATTGATATAACATTGTACAGTTCTTGTGCGTTTAGTTGAGAAACAATCAAATAAACCGTAAAGAACTACATTGAGGGCGGAAGGATAGACAAAAAGACAGTTGCAAAACAGTAGGCACTCCATTTGTCGTAACGATGGCTTTTTACTGATAATTACTTTAGATTGAACGAACAAATGGAATCTGACAAGAAGAATAAAAATAACGTATATCTATAAGGATTATCTTCATCCACTATGCACATACATTTCTTGATATGAAGTGAGCTAAATTTGTGTTAAATGGTATTTACAGTAAAATCATAGTAACACAACAGAAGATGGTCATTCACGAGTCCTTCATGTTTTATGTACAACGAACAACATCATTTAATTGACACCATAATCGAGACTGTTGGTGTTAAATAACACTCCCCGGATGCTATTGGTTATGCCATCACTAATAAGAAAATGCTGGACCATCTTTCAACTTTCAGGTTTCCGTCTGCTTTGTTTTTTTTTACCTCGTGGACTTTGGCTCATGAAAATTCTGTTAAGTAATTTTGTTATTACCCAAATTGATATCAACAAGTTCAGAATATAGAGCTTATAATCCAATACCTTAATCCCTAGAGCACGTTTTCATGATGTAATTTTAGCACAAGTCGTTTTTAATACAACATCAATGAAGAGGTTATAAGCTTAGCATAATTTGACATTATAATCTGATCTGCGCAAAATAACCTGGAATAGGGGATTTTCAATCACACATTCTAGTTTTACAAACATTTGAATACAAAAACGTAAACAACATCAATAAACGGTTATTGTTTCTTAAAATACTACCAATACTGTTGGATTTTCCTAAAAAATAAAAATACCTTCTCATCGCTAAGTACAGTATTTAATGTTTCATAATAATTGACATTGGTTTGTTTCTTCCATCTTCGATTTTTTAAATGAAACAAAACGGACAACAGGAAACATGTTCAAAGGCTGAAATTATTATTACATGCCATAATCTGCCAGAGGACTACACAGGAATAAGAGAATTTGTCTATAAGACGCGGATGCCCCGCCGACAAATTTATCGCTATAGATTACCTGTGTCAATTAGGCATAACAGTTCCCGGTGACTTAAATGTGATTGAATCATAAAGTTTTGACAGTTGATTGTTCAATAATTATTTGTTGAGTAATGGACCTTTACAAAAAAAATTCCAAACTAACGTCTGAAGCATTACATATATGTCAGGTGATAAAATCATCCATAAGTTCTGTAGTACTCAACATGGTGATTTATTTGAATAAACACCATTCAATTGTAGTGTTGATGTTAAGAAAAGGACCTATATGCAAAAATTTAACAAAATCATTCAAGCGTAACGTGTAGATCAAGGTCACCGAATTGTCCAAGAATTAAGTAATTTTCATCAAGACGACTTATTTTATAAAACATCATAACAAATGTTCTATAGTTGTCAAGAAATGGACTTAAAACATGAATGTAACAAGTCACTCGAGAATAAAATGTAGGTCAAAGACACTTAATTGTCATGGATTTGGGTTGTACTCATCAAGGCAATTAATTTGATGATTGTTATAGCATGTTTAGTTGTTGATAAATGGACTTAAACACAAAATTTAACAAAAGTCATTAAAGCGAAAACATAGGTCAAGGCCACTTAATTGTCCCTGATTTCGGGAATACCCATCAAGGCAATTAATTTGATGATACATCATTGTTATATGATGTGTAGTTATTGAGAAATTGACTTCAACTCAAATTTTAACAAAAGACACTCAAGCGTAAAATATAGGTCAAAGCCACTTAACTGCCAATGATTAGGGTAGTACTCGTCGAGGAAATTAATTTGATGAAATATCATTGAGGTATGATAGGTAGTTGTTGAGAAATGGACTAAACCGCAAAATTTTGTCTGCTTTTCTTGTTTGCATATGTCACGCGAAGCCCGTTGACATACAACAGATGGGAAATTTCCCCACGAGCATACTGAAAGAAACCCCATAAAAATCGGAAAAAAATAAATATTCTACAGCCAAATATATGAAACACACATAATTCGCTGCTTTCTGGTCCCTTTTCTACAAAACATGACAGGTTATAATAACCAAAACCAACCCTAGCTTTCTCTTTATACCAAGAAAAATTGTATTTAGATTGCCCAACTGGAACATGAGTTATTGGCCAAAAACAAAAGTGTCTACAGGCGACGGCAACGACGACACCGACGACGACAGTGCCATACCATTATACGACCTTAAATGTTTGTGGCCGTATAAAAACTGCAACATTCTACCAAAGGCAAGAACTGCAAAGTTAAATGCCTTGCACAATGTAATTCTTCTTTATTATTTTTTTTTCGTAGATATCTAGTAACAAGACAAAAGCAGTAAGATAATGAATGAATAAAGCACATGAAGATTGCAAAAATCAAAGTCATTGACATGACAAAAAAGAAGAACACCGGAAGACGGTTGAAAAAAAGACACCATATACCCACAACATACGAACATTACTACCACTCATAAGTACCGCTGTACTAACGTTATGAACTCTCACGCGGTTACGGTTACTATCATGCATTTATAATTAAGAATGTTGATACTCTGATTGGATTGCCTTAATACGCTAAATCCCGATGACATTCAAATGTATCCTTAGTATGGAAAATAGGGTATGGCTTAAGGTGTAACTTATTAAAAAACGTAATTGGGCCTTAATCATTATCAAAACATGCTTATCCTTAGGAGGAGTGTGAATTTGAAATGAAAATATTTTAATCAGCCAAACCTTTGCATAATTATTAACTGAATTAATTAAAAATTGATGACATCGAGACTGTTGATTGTTGATATTTTTGCAAAAAGTTTAAAATCTCTTAATGAGAAATTGCTGGAATATCTTTCAGCCCAGAATATTGCTTTTATAATCCATATCAAATATCTTAATCCCTTAGGCACGTTTCCCAGTATCATTTGTACAAAAGTCGCTTTAATAAAAAAACGTCAATAAAACTTTTTAAGCTTATATAGTTAGACCTTTATTATCTGACATGCATACTAATTAAAAAACAAAATAAGCTAGAATAGAGGATTTTCAATCACGTAATTTGTTTTTACACCAGAAATATATATATATATACTTTAACGTAAGCTGTTTATAGAGAAATACAATAAAAGGGATAGGGTCTCATCAAATATTACTAATCCTAAATGAACCCAAAAAGACCTTTCAAAAAGACCTTGTTTATCATACAATAGGGAAATGGGACAGATAAAGGGGAGGTTTGGGTACCCATAAACCAGTTTAATCCTACAGCTTGCTTTTGCTAGTGCCGGTACTAAGTCCGGCTGTCCCGAGTGCCTATTGTTGTCTACGTTTGTCTTTTGTCTTATTCGTGTTCTTCATGTGTTGTTCCATAGTAGATTGTGGCATGTAATTATAATTTTCAGGCATTGTAGTGTTTCCTGTTATCCACTCTTCACCTTTCTCACAGTCCTATGTATAGTATTTATAGATTCAAGATTAACTAATTGCATCTTTGTTTTATAAATGAAAAAATAAAATTCCATATTCTATAAAATGGACTTGCCCATTTCGTTTCATGCGCAAAAATAAGACTTCAACATAGTAAAACAAAACGAAACAACAAACATTTAACGCAAAATGCAAAATTTACAAAGCACAAAAAGCTCTGCATAAATGTAACAATACATACATTACTTTCCTCTTTTCATATGGTATCGGGGAATTAGTTCACACATTTTTTTTAAATATTCTGCATTTCGACAAGTCATAAAATGAAAATATACAATTTTCTCAACTTTCAAATGAACATAATAAAAGATCTTGAGGTGCAACTGAAGCAAAATCACGCCCTAATGCGCTCAGCAGTTGAAATTATATACGATCTATAGCAGTTGAAATCAAATCTGATACAAATTATCAATGCAAAACAGAACACACTTCAGATGACAGCAACATAAAACTTCTTTAGAACGTAATACACTTGCACCCTCGTTATATCGCCACCTTTGGGACTAGAGAAAATTTTGGCGCTAAGTGAGGGTGGCGATATATCGAGGAAATAAATTCCACCGAAACTGCAATTTTTTAGAAAATGTACATCGAAAATGGTTGGCCCTAAGTTGAGGGACCGCCGTTAAAGAGGGGTGGTATAACGATGGAGCTCTGTACATAACAAAATATCGAAGTTACTGCGAATTTAATTTCTGCATATGGCCATTTCGACAACTTATGTTCTTCAGTGCAGATCAAATCAAAACAATTTGAAAATCCATAACCAAAATATGTGTAAAGGCTGATAAAGAACAATTTACTAAAATCATTTAAATAGAAAGGCCAAAATCAGCTAAGGACAGAGCTATGCAAGAGGGAGATACTCAAAGTTATACAAAATTTTCGTTAATTTTTCGATATTGCAAGTTTCCAAATAAATCCGATTTTCGGGCCTGCACCGAAGCACTAGCTCATAAGTTGGTGAATATCCGCGAGGGACTAACAGTCATGCGAGATTTTGAGATTTCCATTGATTCTTTATAAATAACCATAAATTCTATGGTGTCGTGATTAAAAGTATCAACATTCTATGCATTTGGTCTTCGTGAAATAAAATCAAACATACATAATATCGATAAAGACGAATATTAAGTATTAGAGCGCTTGATACCGTCTAGAAACAAACCATTAAGTAATTTTTTTGTGATATTTAAGTGAATGATAAAATGCCTATCATTTAAATCTAGAAAGATGCTTTTCTTACAATACAACATCATACTGTAGACATGCTTTTGGTCTGCTTGAGAAATTTTTGCTTCACATTAAGATCATATTGGTTGTTTTTTTAAACCTCTTTGAGTTTATGGTCTTCCAAACGTTTAGATTGTATCTGCACTGAAGAGACATAAGTTGTCGAAATGCGCATATGCAGAATTTAAATTCACAGTAACTTTTGTGATATCTAATAGAGCTAAAACTGATATCTGAAAGGACTTTTTACAGCTAAAACAATAACAGGCGTTTCATAAAATAAAACTAATGTATTAAGAGAAAAAAACATCCGAAGAATAATTCTGACTTTCAAGATCTTGCGCCTACTTGATCAAAATGTGTAAGAAAGCTTACTCGGTAAATAAATAATCAAACGCATTCATGCATAAAATGTATATCTGAAAAATAGACCTTCATGCAAACTCTAAATGAATCTAGGCGTATGGACTTTATCCGATGGAATAGCATGAATTTATATACTCAACTAGGACAATTACTGTCACGTTGACTTCGTCCGTCCGTCGGTCAACATTTCTTGCAACGCAAACTCCTTTTACAATTTTGTAAAAACGGATTTAATTTTGTAATAGAAAACGTTGCAGATAATCTATAGAACCATAATAAGCTTTCGGACTTTTTGATATTTGCTTGGTAATAACAAGAGGCCCAAGAGGTCAATTTTTACAGTTGTGGCATGCAACGCGACTCGCCTTACTTTTTAACTAGAAAGCCCGACGTGGCTTGAGAGTTTAAAAAATGTGCCATACATGTTATGAGATGTATCTGCCTATCAATGTCACTTGTATAAGCTGAGTACTTCCGATCAAATACAGTGCGGAAGTTTCTTTCCAAATTCGTTTTTGTGAGTCAAATATTGACGGTGTTGCTATATAAAATGGAAAATAATAGTTTTTACGTGCCTGTTTACATCAAGAAATTTAGCGCATGTCGCATAGTTATTTGTCAAAATAGCGTCGGAAAAAGAACACAACAACAAACTGGGATTCTACTGGCATTGTATGGGTATGAATTAAATGCAAATGAGACAATGTCTCTAAAAACCATGACAAAACCAAACAATAGAACGACGTTTTTGTTGCTGTTCTCTATCTTGAAGTCACCATGGGGCCTTGCTCATACCTCATAGTAATTTCAAGACGGCCCCTTGCACCGGTTTAGGTGGGATTCATTGCAGATGTCAAGCATAGCTGTATCCATGTTATTGCACTCATGAATGTTAGCCTGTACATTGGCTATTAACAGAAAATGGAATAGACATATATATGAAAACCAACCCTTTCAATTTTTTTCAAGTATTACGTAAGAACATTTATAAATTGTATTTTTTGTTTTCGTTTATCGAATCGGTTCTCTTAATATCCCAATAAACCATATTGACTAGACATTTTTATGTAGCAGTGATTTGTTTTTCTTTGAATGACTGCAAAGGTATTTGTTGACCCCTTTCAAGGACGTGTACAGTGACTATACAAATCCTTGTCCAGCATATGGATAAGACATAATTAACTGGACAACCATACGCAAATCACCCCTTTCGAGTATATTCACAAAACTACGTAACATTTATATACACTTTTAATAAATTGTACTTTTTGTTCGCGTTGATCGATCATTTCTCTTAATTACCAATAAAACATAAATTGGGTTTCTATACAGCAGTTCTTTGGATGAAGAAGAATTTTTCCGAGTGCAGATTTCAATGGCTCTCGAGTTTCAGCTCAGTTGGAGCTTTGATTACATTTTGGAAATTATCGAATTGTTGCATATAGTCTTAAGATGCGCTAAACCTTTCTGGGTTTTGATATTGGTCTTGGTATTCAGATGCCCAAGATATCGATTTTGACACATGTGGCATGCGACGCGAACTCTTAAGACTTTTTTAAGAGTTTAGGGTCTATTATTGTTTTGTAGAATTGTTGTCTGTTGATGGCACAATGAGCATTCAGAGTTTTGATTCAGGTTCCAATTTTGGAAAATCCCTGATAATGTCAAAGAATAGTTTTTTTTTAATTTTAGCAACCAAATCTTACATTTTATCAACTTCTTGTTCTGAAACATTATTCTTAACGTTTAAAGTCCAAAATTTGACTCTTATTTTGGTAAATTTCCTGACACTCTCACACACCAATATTTTTGGACCGCACTTTTAGTGTCTAATTCAAAAATAACATTTTACCAATTTGTTTATTTCAGTTTAGTTAAATTTCCTGTAATTCTCAAAGACAACTTTTTGGGAATTCTACCTAGCAACCATACTTTTAGATCTTGTGTTCCTAGAAATTGGATATTAAAAATATTTGATTCCAATTTTGGTAAATTACCTGAAAGTTTACAGGACATATTTGCTGGAATTTCACCTAGCATTCATACTCTTTTAACTTTTCACTGATAGAATTTCAAATAGATTGAATTCCAATTTTTGCAAATTTCCAGTAAAACTGATCCTTGTCATATTTATCGTTATTGCCAGTAAAAAAATACTTAAGGCCAAATGGTCAGGATCTCAACCTTTTTCCTTTTTTAAATCAATTATGGCCTTGTCACACTGTAACGTTATAGCCAACGCGTGCTTTGTAAGAACGTTGGCACACGCAGAATAAATTGAAGAAATTCTCTTGTTGGACGCATTCATGACGTCAGCCTAACGACCTACAACGCACGGAAAACTTATTCATAACTTGTCTGCAACACTGACAAAACGTATATGACGACTTTTTAAAGGCGTTTTATTAGCGTTCTTGACGTATACTGAACGCTTCCATAACGGTCTGCAAGCATTATTCAGATAGGAACATCTTTATAGCGCTTTGACAATCTTTCGTCACATCAGTTAGAGATTCTTCACCCAATGTCATTTGCAAAAGTAGAAATGGGTAGAAATACCACAGAAAAATACGATGTTGTTGGTAAGCTTTCCAAACGTAAGACGAACGCTTGAGGTACGTTATTCACGGTATATGTGCGTTATGTAGTAGTTTCTCGAAAGTTGTTTTAAACGTGTAAAAAACACAAACCAAGCATCCTTGTAACTAACGAGAATAAAGGGCTACGCCAAGCGCAGCATGATACGACCGCAGCATGTCAACCACTGAAATTTGAACAAGTGTAAACTAAAATGAATGTGGACACAGTAATTTGCTGGACACAATAAGGACCTTGACACATAAATTAACTGGACACAAACTAGTGAAAATAATAATAAGCTTTTTTAATCCCTTATTACTGGGATATTGTAAGAGCTAAGAAATTCTGTGGACTACCATCAAGAGAAATCCAAAGAAAAAACTCGGGTTGAAATCCAATGAAAAATACAGAAGTTACATATTTTTTAAATTATGCAATTTGGCCCCTTTGAGCCATGATAGCTCTGAAACCGAAGAGCTACGCAAAATATACTGCCATATTACTGAAAGCTTACAATGAGAATAATCCAAAGATAAAAATCCCATCAAAATCTAATGAAAAGATTTCACATATTTCTAATAATTGCAATTTTGGCCCCCTTTGACCCCTTACAGCTCTGAAATGGTAAAGGCTACGCCAAATACGTTGGCATAACTCTGAAAGCTTACAATGAGAGGAATCTAATCCCATCAAAATCTGATGAAAAATAAAGATTTCTCATATTTCTAATGATTGCAATTTTGGCCCCTTTGACCCCTTATAGAGATAAAATCGTACGAGTTACACCAAATCTGTCTAAATCTGAAGGCTTGCAATGAGAGGAATCCAAAGAAAAAAATCCCATCAAAATCTGATGTAAAATAAAGATTTTACATATTTCTAAAAATTGCAATTTCGGCCCCTTTGACCCTTTGAAACTGCAAGAGCTACGCCAAATCTGTTGACATATTACTGAAAGCCTACAATGAGAGGAATCTAAAGAAAAAAATCCCAATGAAATCAGATGAAAAATAAAAATTTGAGGTAATCCACATGTTTGCAAATTTTTGCCCCATCGGGCCCCTCATAGCTTGGATAAGAACCAAGTTATCAACAGGATGTGTTTTGTGAAACACTTATGCCCCCGAGTAGGAGTAAAGAAGAATTATTCAGCAACTTTGAACAATGAATGTCCTTCTGACAAAATAATTTGTAGAAATAAATTCTGGTATCAACTGAAAAGTATAATCACATCAAATGATGATTGCAATTGGAGGCAAACACGGAAGTCACCCAAATGAATCCCTCCAATCATTATCCAAGCATTATTAAAAAACAATTCCCCCACATTTGGAATATTTATAGTCAACTCATTGTGTTCTGTCTATCAGTGTTATCAGTACTTTGATTACACCAGGGATGATCAATACTGGTTCCCCAAAAGTGGAGGAATACACAGAAGAGAAGAAATGAAATAATAGATATTTTTAGTAACATCCCTCATTATTGATACCTGTAAAACGAAAGTGAATAAATGAAGAAAATATGTTGAATGATTTAAAAAATCTTTTTTACAAAAAAAATTCTATAGATATCAAGAAACATTTCGACATAAATGAGTTTAATTTCTATTTATATAAAATACAGGAGGCTCTCAAGAGCCTGTATCGCTCACCTGGGCGATTGCTGACAAATACAGTCAAAAATAATAATACCAATGTTGAATGCCAATCTTGAATCTGTTCAGACAAGCCAGACACATTTTAAGAAGGGGACAAACTAAGGTCCATTGTGACCAAGTGTGATTCCAATTGGCCAAGTACTTTCAGAAGAGAAGATCTTGGAATATGTTTCCCCATAGGGTCCAATGTTAAACTAAGTTCCCCGCTGGTGGCCATCTTAGATGATGTGCAGACTTGCCGGACTCATTTTTGAAAGGGAACCACCTAACGACTATTCTGGCCAAATTTGGTTCCGATTGGCTCTGCGGCTTCAGAGAAGAATATCTTTGAATACCTTCCCATAGGGTCCAATGATAAAACCAGGCTTCACGCGCTGGTGGCCATATTGGATATGATGCGGACTTGACAGACACTTTTTTGAAAGGGGACCAACTTAGGACTATTGTGAACATCAATATGTATTTGGAAACCAAATTTCATTGAAA